>JAMKCH010021163.1:0-32908 GCA_023653785.1 Ophioderma brevispina
TGCATTGTACGTTACAAAACAACAAATTTACAAAACATATAAATAATTGCAATTGAAGACATAATCATAACTATCTAAATAAAATTTCAGAATAACATTGTACCATTTAAAAGAAAATCGCTA
Source organism: Ophioderma brevispina (assembly GCA_023653785.1). Classification (NCBI taxonomy): domain Eukaryota; kingdom Metazoa; phylum Echinodermata; class Ophiuroidea; order Amphilepidida; family Ophiodermatidae; genus Ophioderma; species Ophioderma brevispina. Next base: position 124 of record JAMKCH010021163.1, read on the forward strand.
CAAAGCAAACATACAAAATAATATCAATCCTAAAATTCTAATACACATTATGCCTCACACATCTATGACACCCAAACTCTGATAATAAACTGACACGCATCAGCCACATACAACGAGACGCCCGCATGCATGCATGCACGCTTGCACACACACACATGCATCACAGCCCAACATGCAGGGAAATGTCTCACAAGTGCAACACAACAAACACCCCAATTGATGTCAGATTATATTTACCATGTAAGCTTCATATAAAAGGGCCAATAAGGTCTACTACAAAGACAAATGACGAATCATGACAATAATTTTAAAAAACTAACATTTAAATAATACAATATAAATTATATGCCACTCCATAGAAATACATTAATGACAGACGCAGATGGATCATTTTCAAAAATTGCACCAAATAATTGGCTACAATTACAGTCAACGTTCTTATTTAAAAGTCTGACTTAATATGGTACTGGCCTATTAAAAATCTAGTTGTCCTGAACCCGAGGCAGAGATATTGCCCTTGAATGATGTAAATTAAAACTGTGACATTTGTTTCTTTTGAGTGGTAAACAGAATTGTTCATTATCCTGAACCTTTTGATCTAAAAACCTTTGGCAAACGTCAGACAATGATTTTCTCTTCTATCCTCAAATATCAAGATCAAATAACTTTAAAGTCATTTTTTTTTTTTTTTCAACTTTATTTCACCACGTAGGCCCAATCAACAAAAAGTTGTTCTTCCTTGGGGCCCGTAGGGTACAATCATTAACATAATGTACATTTACAAAATACAATAATATCTTAACTAAAAGTAATGGAATACATGCAAAGCAAAGCATTAGCAAACAAATATGACAAAACATGACACAATCAACATATTAAAACAAGACAATTACAAGAAACTCCTTTGAGATTTTTTTTTTTTTCCTTGAATAACAGTGAAAGTAACAGACCTGCGAATATTCTCATCAAGATTTGTTCCCATTATTGCACCTCGATAGGAAAGACCTACGTTTTTTGTTTAAAAAAAATGTCTATTAATATAAAACAATAATGACAACATTAATATTTTACTGTGCCGAAAATTTATAGCGCTGTTATATAGTAGTGTATAAAAGACGAGAAGAGAGGGAGGTGCTAATAACACGTAAAGGATTTGTTCTAAAATGGAGCAGTTTTGTATTGCTGGCCTAGTGAAGTGGTTTCCCTCAATCGAGCGGGCTAAGAACACTTATCTGTGTGTGTCCCAGTTGTCAAACCGCAAATTATATTCGAGCATCTTCTGGTTTTTGTAAATCTTTAGGCGGTTGGCACAGTAGTACCACAATTTCCCCACACAACATTAACATTATTCAAGATAGGGAGAATATATTGCATTAAAGACATTTTTTAAAATATCATTAGGAATAGAGAATTGCACTTTTTTAACAAAAACATCCCTGTCCGTGCTTTTTTTAAAACGAAACATGGCGATTTGATTGTGAACCAAGTTAACGTCATCATTCAATATTAACACCAATGTGTGCACTGATGCACTCGCTGATATTGGACACCACTTATGTGCACACCTTATGTTGTTATTGTCCTTTGAGGAGGAAAATAACTTCTGTCTCTTCTGCCTAGAAACCTAGTACATAAACTCAGTTTTTTTTTGACATTTAGATAGACGAGTTTGGGTTACTCCTGAGCCCATTTTGTTAATAATATCGAGATCCCAATCATTAATACAATTCACAATGTTATTTATTTGAGGTTGGAAGTCATATAATAGATGTGTCGTCAGCATACATACTTACTTTACAATGAGAGACACGATCATTTGGTAGATATTAATATACACAAAGAAAGGCAAGTGGCCCATCAATCGAGCCCTGTGGCATTCCGCAAACAATTCACACAATGTAATGTGCCATTAAAACGGAAGTGTCCTTGGTGTACGACCTGTAAGTAACTATAAACCATGCACATCCAATATTTACTAACCCATACATATTTAGTTTATTTAGTCAGAATACTAATGATTACGGTGTCAAATGCCCTTCTTAAGATCCAACATGCAATAAGCCAACCATATTACCCTTATCAAATTCCATCGTACCAGTCTTCATTTATATTAACTAGCGCTGAAGTATAGAGTGGATGGAACGAAACCAGCATTGGATTATATTAATAAGATCCCATGATCATTTAAAATGTTTAACTATAGCTATAAAACTGTCCTTATCAATAATTTTAAAGAAATTAACAACAAGATGATATTGGCCTATAATTGCTGCTGGGATCACTAGGGTCCCCAGCTTTGAAGACTGGAATTAATTTTAATAGCTTTTTTTCCAGCATGCTGGAAACTTAGATGTAGTGAAGGAATGATTATTCAGTCTGAGTTATATTGGAGTGATAATATGTGCAGCTTAATTTTAATAGCTTGGCTGGTATATTTCTAGTCCTGTAGCTTTCTTTTTCGGACATTGTTTAAGAATTGTTTGAAGACATAATCATGAGTTCAGGAACAAAATCAATGTAGGCCCAGATAATTATGAATTACTAGCATCATATGACAGAAGTCTGTATCACGGTATTTGATCAGCTAGCTTAGGCCCAATTTTACAAATAATATTTAGTTCTTAGCAATATCTTTAGATTAGTAAGTGGACCATTTGAAGTGTTATAACAGATATTTAGCATTTTGACTTTTGATGGAATGAACAGGTCTTAAGTGCTCCCAGGTTTTCATAATCTTAGTTTTATTTTCCATTTTCAGAATCAGAATCAGAATAGAAGAATACTTACTGGCCTAAGATAGTTCTAGCGCACGTATTGAACTCTTGCATCTCCTAGATTTTTCTTGTAATATTAGGATGCCAAACAACTTCACCATATTCCGAGACAAGAGGTCTGAGATAACTTTTATACATGACAGTAAGCTCATTTTGATTGAAGCCAAATCTTTTTTTAGTTGACGTAAACATGAAAGGTTCTTTGTTGGCTTGGATAGCATGTCATCTATTTGGGCCCCCACTGAATATCGTTTGGATGAGCAACCCAAATTTTAGCCTTTTCAACAATGAGGTTGTACCTCCTTAACCATTCTCAATCTGATACATCGCTGTTTCTTTTACCAAATTTGTCTTGTTGTGCTTGACATTTGGCAGGGTAACCCAGTTGAGTGTAAACAAGCATGTTGTAGGAGTCTCGGAGGTGGGCTGCGCACGAGTTTTTCCTCCAACTTCTGTTGGCAAACAGCTGATCTAGGGGTCTGTAAAGTGGGGTTACCGGGCTATTAAGTGTGAGTATAAACATCTTCTTGAGTCTTTCTTAAGGGCTCGGAAGAATCCATCTGCCTCAAAACTCGTGAGTGATGGAATGATGGCCACAGATGTAGAGTACATCGAAATCCACAATTTTTGCAATGACTTTAACTCTATTTTGCACAGATCGAGTCACTGTCGTTGCCAGCTCCAAGTCTCTCATGGGAAACAATAATACCCTCAGTTACATTTACATCACAGCTGTAATTGCGGCAAGTGGCATTTTTTAATTTTGTGATTTTTTTCACTAGTTATTTTGAGTTGATGTGAAACAAAGTGGCGATAAACAGAAAAGATGTATCGTTCAGCTGATAATCATGTAACATAGCCTAGCAACGGTCATATTCGAAACCCAATAATGCGCGATCACGGTTCAGCATCTACGTACTTTTCAGTGTATCAATCGAGTAGTGCTTCTTTGTAGTTGAAAGAGTTTCTCACTTTCAATCACTCACTCAATCAATCAATCAATTTTATTCAACACAAAAGCAAAATGACTAGCAATGACAAAAGTAGGTCCAAATCTCTGGAATAACATCCCGCCAAGTATAAGGCATCCAGCACTGTTGTAGTTTTAAAAATCTCAAAACTCATTGATATTGAATGATTGGTTTTGGATTGCTCATTTTGCTGTTCTCTCTTAGCTTTTTTTTTCTGTGTAAAGCGCTCTGATCAATTTTTGGATATTGGTCGCTATATCAAACTGTTTTAATGTATGTATTGTATGATGTATAGTAGGCTGTTCCACGATTCGTTGTAGTCGTTGGTAAATCGTTGGTAGAGCCAGCATTGGTAAGCTCGTGAGTATTGACCGTCTGAACAACATCATGTTAAGCTAACAACGAGTAACAACGACATTTACTTTTAAGAAATTTTAAAAGTAGCGAGCTACTACTTGCGAGCGATTGTAGTTGGTAGTGGTCTGAACAGTGCTACTCACTACGTCGTATGTTAGGGTGACCTCATCGTTACCCGTCGTAACCAACTCCCGTGTCACTTTATTTCCGTAGCGTGATACCATATAATAAACGAACGGGATGGGAAAGTCTGCCAACAAAAATTCGTACCAACAAATTGTCCATCCAAACGCACGCCATTTTAGTTCGTGTGTTCATCAACTTTGACAGCGGTACGCGGTGCTTGTCTGTAGTACAGTTTACGGTTTTTTTCCCCAATTTTTTAGCTTATTTTGATAATGGCAGCATCATCAGTAGTACAGCCCCGAAAACCAAGCGAACACGGAACCAAACTGCTGGTCCGAGAGAGAGATCTGGAAGAACCCACCGGTGCAAATAAAATTAAGTTGAAGACAACTCAAATAGGAATTTTCCCTTTTCGCTTCTACGTGAACCGTTGACAGGCAAGAAGCCTCGTGTCCCATGTAGGTTATGCACACGCAGGTGTTTTGTTGAAAAAGAATCCTCTCTTTTATTGAGAAAGAAATTAATTTGATCGGTATTCAATCTAAAATACATCTTCATTTGTTATTTGTGCGAGTTAGAAACTTTTATATTTTGTATTAAGTGAGGCAATCGTGAATTATCACCAAGTGCGAATCAAAAATTGCCGTTTATACACCGTCCACTGCACGTAACTGTACCGGAGGAACCACATTTCGTTGATGCTGCATACGCTTTGTTTTTGATATTCATGTTTTGGGAGCTGGATCGGCTTCTCAGTTGATTGGTGTTGGGGGATTCATCGGCATAAACAGCGTTATTACTGCTTCGGCAATTCTCTGAAGATGAGTAATAACGAAAAAAAGAACCAAATATCGCTTTAAAAACACACTCCTGCTTTAGGATTCCATTTTGGCATTTTTTACAATGGTTTGAGTTTTCCCCGGGGTTTCAAGCAATTTAACATTAACCGTCAGGGTCAGCGCGAGCGGCAATGCTACTTCCCCCTCGTATTTAACAATGACGGATGAAGGCCGCTCGCTGTTAACTTTGGGAAGATATCGTTGTTTAGTTCCGTGTGGACGTGTGTCGTTGTTAAGAGGCGCTAACGAGGATTAAATGAATTTTCGTTGGTAATGCTACTTTCGAAAGTAAGGCCACCGTCTGAACACAACCTTATGTATGTATGTAGTATGTATGAAATAATACAATTTGAATAAATACAGTGTAATTATCACTGCAGAGGTGACAAACTAAATTATATACAGCGGCTATGCAAATGCAAGAGTGAGGTCACTGCTAATGCTGAGCGTGAGGGTGCAGTTGACTTCTTCAAATAAAGTTACATATGAGTATAACTAAGTACAACAACATATACGACCGACCCTACAGCAACAGAACATGACAGAAAACAATGATAGACAATAACCTCATGTCGACACTGACATATCATAGAAGAGAGGCAATAGTGGAGAAGATTAACCCATTTCCTGGACATGTGCTAGACAATTTCCTGGGTTTCTCAAACCAAGAGTTTAGCGGTAAGATTGGTCTTTTGTGACATGCAGCCAGCGCGATTTTGTAAGCAGACCAGACGATATCGGTTTAGTTTCATTGAAAAACTGCCTAGAGGCGAGACATTATGTATAGAAATCAAGGGCAGGTTAGCAGTGGTTCAGCTTCACTGTGCTAAAACAATGAAACCGCTGAAGTGAATCTGGGCTAGAAGTAGCTCGAAGTCCAGGGAAAGTGTTGTTAAGGTGAGATGACAGTATCATACATGTTAACAAGACTTTTCTTTAGATTCCTTTAGAATGAGATGAGTGAAGTGAATGTTTTCAGGTGTGAGTCCAAAGTAGACCAGAGTGAGGGACCTTGGTACATTGCGGTATTGTTAGCCAAGACGGTATTGACCGTATTTATAATGGGATGGTGAGCATGTCCAGTTTCATAATTATGAGTGCGGGTGAATGTATTAAATCTTTAATCAGGTCATAAGGCAACATTGTTTTCAAACTGGTACATAAAGCTAGCAAGTTGGAGCTTATAGATGTCACAAATTTTAATGTATTCATAGATGAAAATAATGGGTCAGCGTGGGCCAACCACATGGTTCTGATAACCCTTCTCTGAAGTAAAAAACTGAATCCAGGCCGGCATTACTAGGGTCATCTTACGTCTTATGTCTATCTTCATCGGTAGAACTCCTTGTTCAGAGGCAACATCACCAATCTTGATAAATAGAGCTCATGAGGATGGACATGCAGCAAAAAATTAAGTAGATTTTGACATGCTATAACTATTAATCCAGTGTGACACAGTTAACTGCAGTCTCTGGTAGGCTGTTCTAAATGGGAATTGTTGATGGAAAAAACGTCTCCACATAACATTTTGTCCTGTAACTAGTTTGGCGAAATTTATGTTTTGTGGCCTCTTGTACCCTTGTCAGTTTGGTAGGCAAGATGACTTCCTAATGATATGTCCCCAACCTGTGAGTTATCTTGAAGAACATGGTGATCTTTTTTGCTTCACGCCTGACTTCAAGTGGTTGCCATTCTAACTCTTCCAGGATTCTGGAGTCTGTACCACCCTCCCGGCTGTACTCTTTTTTACAAAACTTAGCAGCCTGTCGCTGGACTCTGTTCAGCTGGTTGTTATCTGCCTGGTTTGTTGTGTATCCCAACCAATGGAAGCGTATTCCAATAGCGGTCTGACAAGACCGCTATTGGAATAGCGGTCTTCTTATTGGAATAGCGGTCTTCTTAATCAAATCTGCATATTTGATCAACTCAATCGCCTTCCCTGGATGTCTCTCTAAAAATACCGTCATAAACACAAAAAGGCACATGTCCATTGATCAATATTGAAAATAGGTTTTGGACATATCTGTGCTGGCTTTAAACAAAGCTGACCTTCAACTTGAACAAAAGACATTGGTAATTCTGAAGGCTGTGGCTCTTCAACAACCAATAACACCTCCAACTCAATATACTCACCTCTCCAAATCTTTTGTTTCACAGTAATGGGAATAAACTTGCCTAAAGGAGCCCCAAGCTGCCGAAAACCAGACTGCTGTCACCTACCACTCAACATATCACTCATACCAACATTAGCCGATGACTGAACATTTGTAGGGGCTAGTAAAGACGAATTAGCCTGCAAACTTAACCCTGGAAAAGTCTCGCCACTAAACCCTCGAATCCCCTGCACGGCATCAGCTCCTGTATGGCATCAGCTCCTGTATGCACTACATTGTCAACACCCCTTCTTGAATTATCCAGTTCATTACCCTTTGAGCTGGCCAATGGTACATTTTGCAAACTACTATTAGATGGCCCAACTTGAGTATGCAAGCGTCCCGAACTAGCACTGGTCGTAACTCTGTTTTGCACCACATTGTTTGAAATTTGAGGGTTAACTGGCAGTAAATAATTAGACCCACTAACAAAGCCAGACTTAACTTGCTGCTGCCTACTTGGGTCACTGGATAATTGATTTCCAAAGCATGTGGCACTGGGTCATGCTGAGGAGGAGTTTGCGAGCTTGGCTAGCTTTGCCCACAAGATGCAGTCGGTCGAGAACCAGCTTGAGACTCCTGCAAAGACTGCTGCCTAGTCACTGGCTGATGCCCCGCTGCACTACTTCCACGTCCTCTTCCTCGAGAAGCAACTCTCCTGGAAGACCATGTTTTAGGCATACAAAGATTATGGATAAAATTATACTAAAGCTTAGGATGCAATCATTTACTAGAGTAGATGTTAGACTAGCAAAAATGTATCCTGAAATGTAAGATTTTATCATGAACAAATACAGTTTATCTAAGTCTCTCATGTTGTTAATGATGACGCACCGATTAGAGGCGAGTAAGCAGTGGATCTTTCCATCAAGAGACCACACTGATTTAACACTAACAGCTGGGTTATCATTTGCTGCTTTAAGGAGTTTCATCCTTCTAGTAGTTAGAATCTCTGAGATTAGGATACCCGTAGATTTCAGTTTGCATTTGGAATTGAACACTAAGCTACGTTTGACATCGAACAAAATTTGATGATAATTGGATGCGGTCGTGGATGCTGTTGTAGTGTGTCACCAGACACACGGGGTTACGAGGCTAGTGCTTAGGACCAAGGCGATGCCTGTGCCCTGCGATCTATGTCTTGTTGATCAGCTTGTCATCAAAGGTGTTGATAGCAAGAGTATCAGTGTTCTCACCAAATGTTTCCTGGATGCCATGGATAAGTAAACAGTTCCGTCGTGAGTATTGTTTCAAGGTGTCAATCTGCTCCTCTAAACGAGCGATTTTGCTGTTCTGATCATTTCTGTGGGTTTCCATGGAGGAGAGTTGAGATTGCAGCACTTCAGTATCATGGTTGAGAGCCTGGTTAACATCTTGGCTGACTATAGGACTCACTTGGCTGGTTACTGTTTCAATGAAGGAGTCATTATATCACAAAGCCTCCTAGCAATATCAGGCATCAAGTAAGATAAGGATAGGAGTTTTGTAGTGATGACGTCGGTCACAGCATCAGTAATAGCTGCTAATAAATAAGCATCATCTCTAAGCAAGTCCTTTAGGGCAGTTTTCAGCTTGTCCGATGGTATTGCAGGTATAAGTAAAAGCCGCTAGGTTCCTGGTGTTGCCGAGGCTCCTAATAGGTCTAAACATGGTGACCTAGATCCCACAGAAGGTGACGATTGAAGGTTGGTTCCTCTGTTGTGGTTTAAACTCGGTTTGGAATCAGGCTTAGGCATGGGAGTAATGTGCCAGAGGAAGTAAACTTTAGAAGATGCTATTTTGCTAGATGCTGTGATATTTGATGGTCAGGTTTTGGGGTATTTTAGTTGACAGTTTTCAAGAGCGATGCTAATGCATGTCTTATCAGCAGTAGTGCCCTCTAGTGGGTGTTTATGATCTGAATACTCGCAGAGCAAGTGCAGAATGCTTCATGCTTGTCAAGAAATGTTCCGTTTTTAGTCCTCAAATATCTGCTGCACTTTACTCAATTTACCAAATAACTTGAATAGATATGCAAATAGCATATCCTATTTACTTCTTAACAGCTTAGCGAGGCTTATTATTGCCCTCTCAACAAAATTATAGTCAGTATCATTTCATGTGTGCAGAAATTCACTAATTTTTCAGGGGAGGCAAGGGGGGGGGAAGATTCCCCACAAGGGGAGCAGCTGCCCGTCCCCCCTCTCGTTCCGTTACTGTGCTCATTGAGATGTTTGCTTGGAACTCACTCGATGTACATTTTGCAGAGTATAGCCTAGCAGTCTTTAATCTGTTGGAGACCAGAGCATTTGTGTGGCATGTCAACACTTAAAGCGGCACTGGCACATTTTCACAAGATATGAAATTTCTTCAATTTGCTCTCAAATGATAGTCTAGGCCATTGGAAGAACAGAGATATGTTTTACACATAAAAATAACATACCCCAAAACAGATAGGGACATTGATATGAAGATAAAGACATCCAGGTAATTTGTAGGCCAACTTTTAAGTTTTCCATAACTTTAATCAACAAATGTGTATATTACATGCATATTTTTGACTCGTACTCACTGATATTAAAACCACAAAGGTTATAGACCGATCAAACAGTGTGCATAGCGTGGGAACGTGCATACGGCGTGCATATTCTTGTGTTAATGCCATTTTCGTCGGCTGCTGAATTTAACGTCGTCGCCGGCGACGTTAAATATAAAATCGTTCTGTTTACCCATAAGGAAGCTGATTTGGTCTTAATCATTTCGGGTGAGGGCTTTTGTATATAAAAGCCTTACAACCATGCAAAAATATCGATTTTGAAAACTCTTGAGGGCGCACTATTTTTCAAATGTGCCAGTGTCTCTTTAAGGTGGATGCTGCATGATGAAATTCTTCCTGGAATTTTCTTAAAAATTGGATAGGGTATTTCCATTGGTGCTGATTCAAAATTTGAAATAAAAATAGGGGGTTACCAACTTTGAAGATATTTTGATAAAAAAAAGTGATCTTGAAACAAAACCCCTGAAATCGGGAATACAAATATGATTTTAGTACAATTTTTTTTAAAATTTGTAGTCTCCATATTTTGAGATGGGGGTTTCCATTTTAAATTATCATACCCCTACTATAACTGAACCTTCCAATTGTCATTGCCTTCTTCTTCCTCCTCCTCTACTTCTTTGGGCTTCTGTCATGCCATCAGGTTTTTGAAGCTCTGGCATGCGCTCTGTTGAGGGAATCTAGTTTCATCAAGTCAGCATCCTGTTTTATAGGTCGTACCTTCTCTGATGTGATGTGCAGCTTAGATCCTTGATTTTGATAATTTTAGTCCTTGGCGCCAGATCTTGGATTTTTGGACGGATTGCGGAGCAAAATCCGGCTTATGAAATGGCAATGTCTGGATGGATGTGTGTGTGCACGTATGTGTGTCTGGATACAAAAAAGGTAAACATTTTGCCATAACTTTTTTTCCAGATGAGCTAGATTAGTCAAATTTGGGTATATTGTAGGAGGGGACAAGCCCCTACTAACCATGTAATTCATTCCCCCAGGGTCCTCCCCTGGGTCTGACAGGGGGTGGGGAAATGTCAAAAAAGTCAACATTCACAAAAAGGTAAACATTTTGCCATAACTTTTTTTCCAGATGAGCTAGAGTAGCCAAATTTGGGTATATTGTAGGAGGGGACAAGCCCCTACTAACCATGTAATTCATTCCCCCAGGGTCCTCCCCTGGGTCTGACAGGGGGTGGGGAAATGTCAAAAAAGTCAACATTCTCACAAAAGGTAGAACATTTTGCCATAACTTTTTTTTCCAACGAGCTAGAATAGCCAAATTTGGGTATATTTCGGCGGGGACAAGCCCCTACTAGCCATGTAAGCCATTCCCCCAGGGTCCTCCCCTGGGTCTGCAGGAAGGTGGTAACTGTCAAAAAGGTCAAACATTTCGCAAAAGGTCCAACATTTTGCCATAACAACTTTTTTCCAGATATTTCTAGAGTAGTCAACTAGGTATATTGCAGTAGGAGACAACCCCCTAACTAACCAGTCCATTCCCCCAGGTCCTCCCCTGGGTCTGACCATGGGGTGTGGAAATGTTCAAAAAGGTCAACATTTCCCAAAAGTCAAATCTTTTTTTCTAGATGAGTTAGATTAGCCAATCTCATATAATTACAGTGTTGAAAGGTTTAGACATATGCCTCTGATAAGCTTCCGAGCGACCACCTACCTGCCCGGATATGGAGTTTGTTGAGGTTTGGGTGGCAGCAGTCCACTTAGCTTCAAGTGCCTTCCCATGCCTCAAGTATAGGCTATACAGACACAATGTACACCCATATTATTCATGCCCCAGAGCTGCACCTACCCTAGGAAAAGGCAATCCGTCCATACCGCCATTGGCGGTTTACAGATTTTATGGTCATTTTTGCGATCCATATTTTCTTTCAGGTTGGCAAAACTTGCATCTGACATTCACATCGGTACATACAGCATCTGCTTAGGTTTTTTGACAGACTAGGGATGTCCACTCGAAATCGTTGGACTCACTGGATCCAAAGTGTTTTTTGTGTGCTTGCTTTTGATCATATGTGATGTGATCAAACTGCCTACGTATGTCTGGTGGAGCAATTCCACCTAGGATGTACAAGTTTTCCGTTTTTTGGTGTTGGACAGGCATACTGTGATAAGCCTGCAGGAGGCATTTAACGCTGGATCAAGCTCTTGCATGGGTTGATCTTTCCCATACAGGGCAGGCATACTCTGCCACATGAGTAGCACAGGGCAGTGCCGTCGAATCTTAGGGTATGTGGGTAGAACCCCCTTGTGCCAGTGAGTTTTTGTTGCCAGAATTGTTATTGCGTGAAATACTTTACGCTTCGTCTTCGATTGGGTCTATAAGAGAGTGCGGTCCAAGGTAACTCATAGAAACAGGGTTATCACAGTGTCCAGGGAGTTCCAGACCATGTAAACTTTCAGCTGACGTTTGGCTTCACGGTTGCGTAGATGGAAAGCACACACCTGTGCCTTAGATGGAATTGCACGTAGGTGGTTTTCCTCATACTAAGGAGTGAGTCCCTCCAAAGCTTTGGGAGTCTCTCTTCAACACCTGGAAGTTTTGCATCTTGTGCGCTATTCCAAGATCGTCTGCAAAATAAAACGACAGGTAACTGCACTCCTAGGTTGGTCGTTGGTATATTGTTGAACAGGTAGGTGCACACACTCCCTTGTGTAACCATTCTTGAGCTACCATCAGCTCTTCTTCGCTCCTAGCTGACAAAGAACATCCTGTTTGCCAGCAATCCGCGGATAAGCTCAGTCAAAGCGATGTCCTTGGTAATTTCATGATCTTATTGAGTAGGCATCTGTGATTAACAGTGTCGTATGCTGCTGAGAAGTCAATGAACACACTCGGTTTTACCTACCCTTCTCGTAACCTCCTCAATGTGTTGAGGTTAGGTTGAGTACTTGGCTTGTTTTTGATTGCCTGGCCGGAAACCGCTTGTTCTGGTATGAGGTGTTCGTCTATGACAGATGCGATACGTTGAGTCAGGCGGCGTTCAAAGAGCTTGTAGGTATGGCTAAGGAGTGATATAGGTCTGTAGCAGGGTTCTCACCTAGATTTTTAACTAAGTCCACTGCCCCATAATTTCCAAAGGATCAGATTATCTGGTCCATGGAATGTTTTGGGTCCCGAGACCAGCCGTTCAAATGTTTTTATGTAGAACTACTAATCAGGATTTATCAGTTTCCAAATACCTGTGCTTAATAATTTCCTGATTTCTATTGTGCTATTTGGGTAACTTTTGAGGTATCATTTTCCTTTTTTTAATGTTAACAAGTTGGTTTGTTGTCAGACAATACAAATAGTATAAATAGCCATCTTGCAATAATTGGAATTTAGTTTTCCCCTCACAATAAGCACTGTTTTGAACGCTGCATTAAATAGCAGAATAAGGTCTATAAATTTTTGCTTTGGGTTTTGAAAAGTTTGCCTTTCAGAGGCTAATTATAATTATGGGGTCCAAGTGGACTCATTTTATTACTCAACCTGATTTATCGTGTCCATGAAATTCTGTTCCTGTCATTTTACACAAAAACATACTCAGCGGGAACCCTGGTCTGTAGCTCTTGGATTGGATGGATCTTTCCCATGCTTTAGGAGTGCCATACATGTGCTTTCCTCCATATCTTTGGAACCTGTGGGAAATAAGGCAGCAAGTGTAAGCTCAATAAAAAAAAAAACAAAAGAAGCCATTCTTTGCTTACTGGGGCCAAGTTTTTTTTAGTTGCCGGTAGAGATGTTGTCCAGGCCTACGTCTTTGTTCTGGTGAATTTTAAGCAAGCCGATTCAGTTCGTCCATGTTGAGGGGCGAGTGAAACCATGGTCACCACTATAACCCTCTTATGGTCAAGTTTGATCTTCTTGGGTTTTCTTGCTGCACTTGCCTTTAAAAGCATTGGTGGGCAACTTGGTTTGGGTGGGAACTTTTGGCTGCTGTGGAGTTCTGTTGATCCCCTCGGAGCTTTCGGATGGTGGACCATTCTTTTCTTGCTGTTCTGGGTCATATCGGTGGATTCAATTAAAGTGTGCCATGTTTTGATCTTTTCCTGGGAGATCTCTCCGAAACTTCCTCACCTTTAGCAGTTGTTTCAGCGAAAGGAATCAGCTTCAAACATGGTGATTGACTCTTGATATTCTCTAACACATTCCCTGGACCCTGGTTATTCCGTCCTACAGCCCTGGGTATTAATCTCCGTGCCGTCTTGTTTCACTAGTTGGGCAAATTTGTCATAGTTATGAGTTTTTGGAGCAACTCTCTTCACGTTCTGATCCAGGACATAGTGAATCCTTGCCAGTCTGCTATCCTGTAGTTAAAGCGCGCTTAAGGCACTTTGTTTTTGTGTTCTTACTGCAGCTTGGAACATGGATACGCGATTGGTCGTGTTGAGTTTGTGGACAGGATCCAACAAATCTTCTACAACAGGTTAGAGATGTTTTTTGCTAACAATAGCTAGATCGGAGTTGTAACCTCTCTTCCAATGTGCACTATAAATGTGGCGGCAGCTTAGAGTCGTGAAGAGACGCAGATGTTGACTGTCTATCCATTCTTCGACAGCTTTGTCCGTTTTTGTTAGTTTCATTGTAGCCCCATTGGGTACTATGGCGTTGAAGTCGCCAATGAAGAAGTGAGGTTTTGTGGAATCCCAGGGTTAAGTTGAGGGTGCTCGAAGTCTCCTGATGGAGGTTTCTAGACAGATGTAACTATGACAGAGTACGCTCAATGTGAGGACTTTTCGGTGTTGTTATCATCAGACATTGAGGTGGCTTCTACTTCGGTGCCTTTTCTCACAATATGGCCTTCCCCGTATTGTCGATGTGGTCTTCGGTGGCAAGAACCATGCCTGGTATGGTTGGGCGGTGGTTATCGCTTCCTCTGTGGGGTTTTTCCTGCAGACATAGACATCCGCAAGGGAGATGTTACACAATCAGCAATGATGGTACTTTTTGCATTGGAAAAACCCCTCCACATTCAATGACGCTATAGTCAAGGCAGACCTAGAAAGGCCTGCGCTGATGTCTAGTCATGATATGGCTATACTTAAGAAATGTTATGAAACATGTTTGGAGTTGTAGAGAATTGTTCGTGCTACGCCCGTTTAACAGGGGGAGACCACAAGACGGTTCTCATAACACTTGTATGAATACTGATGATTGGAATGGCCATCCACATACTCACCAATAAACTACAACACAAGATAGACGACCATAGGGTGTTTTGAGTCCATTTCCACAAGTCACTCGTTTGGGATATGTCACCCCAATAATGTTGTGATCCCACAAAAACATAAAACCTGACTTTTACACTCTTTTTAGCCCACAATGCTAGTACTTAGGGATTTCTTTATATCATGGTCATGGAATGTTTTATTTTCTTGATATGTATCCCTAAGTACTGATGGATGTTTAGTGCATATTACAATGATTCCATGTGATTTGTTTCAAAACACCCTCTGAAAGACTACACACCCTAATAGTCCTCTACATCTTTCATTATCGTCACCAGTGAAGCTGCATTATTTTTTTTATCAAATTGCCATTGGTTTTTTGAAGTCTTGTTAAATATCGCTGATTATATTATTCATCGGTTGCTTCTCGTTAAGAATAAATTGGTCCCCCCCCCACTTTTGTTGGCGAAGGGGACTTCGAAATGCTCACCGTCCGTGCGTGCTTGGTGTGTGATTTGTCCCTGTGATATCTTGGAACTAGCAAGTGTTGGTGTCCCCATCTTCGCAACATATATGTATCTTGAGTACCCGTTGGGTGGGATCCGAAGTGGGTCATGTGTCATGGGTCACGGTCAAATGAGTCAAAAATATGGTCAAAAATGGTTAATTGCCTATAAACCTTGTCAACCACGATATCTTTTGATCTAAGCAAGTATGGGGGGGTGTCCATCGTTTGGCACCAATATGTCGCTTAATAAGTCTGCATATGAGTTCGTAGAATGGTCATGTGCCATGGGTCAAGGTCAAATTGTCAAAAATTGCTTTCAAACTTTGTCAATTGTGGTAGGAGGATGAAAGCTTTGGTGGGGTGTGCTCAACATTCGGTGCCAAAAATTTTGAAGGTCATTTCAAGGTCCTGTGGGGTCATTCAAGGTCAAATCCCTAAACATGTGGTAGGATGATGAAACTTCGGTGGGTGTGGTCAATATTTCAGTGCCAAAAATTTGAGGTCATTTCAAGGTCATGCAGGGTCATCCACGGTCAAATCACTATGCATAGATGTATGGTCATGAAACTGGTGGGCAATCAAATTTTATGCCAATTTTTTTCAAGGTCATTCTGGGTTCATCTCGGGTCATCTGAGGTCAATTCACTGCAACGGGTTGTATGGTCATGAAACTTGGTGGTGTAGTCAACATTGAACCAGAATTTTTCAAGGTCACCTGGGTCATCAAGGTATTGAAACTGCGTGTAGGAGCCTCTCTGGTGTCCATAACAATCCTCCATGTGATCTTTTGTTATGTTACTTTCCCCCCGTTTACTACCGCGACGAGCGGGGGGACATTTGTGGTTCGAGACCCGCCTTGTATAATATTAAATTAGGAAAGTCAACAAAGGAAGTCAGGGTACAGCTGGATTTGTAAGGAAATTATGTGAGGGGGGGGGGGTTGAGGGTATTTTAAACAAGGAAACATATTACAAATCATGGGGATAAACTTTGCTGCCGGGTCTGTAAAAATAAAAATGATATTTCGTACCGCCCATAAAATCATATTTGGCGGACATTGCATTTAACTCTGCAAAATGTACAGGTGGAACTTGGAAAACAAGATATTTATTGGGTTGACTTCCTGGACATTCTCTTTAGATAATTACATGGTAAGTCTATATGAAAATCATGTCTATGAAATTTTCTGGAAATTTCATGCATAAAAAAGGCGAAGTTTTAAACAGTGGGTGTATTTCATTTTGGTTTAGCAAAAATGATAGTCATTGACAGTATTTATTGCAAGTCTAACATAGTCATTGACAGTATTTAGGGCAATTCTAACTAACATAATGACAATTGGTCCATTCAGTGTGTGTTGTTGTAAAATCCATTTCAAGATACTCATATTCTTAGAATCAACCAAACTGAATAAACACTGTAATTTGAAAAAGATATCAATGAAGTTTTTGGTCGAGATGCTTATGAATGCATGACAAACTTCATTTGGGTTAGTAGGCCCAAATGGGGGTTGGGTGGGAAGAAATTTTGGACTTTTGCACTTTAAGGGACACCTATGCCCAACCCCACACCCCCACATGATGTTTGATTTTGGTAATCGTGGATTGGATAGCTATGGGTGTCCTCTTGTCAATGATATCCAAATAAGCACCAACATTTTCATAAACTTTGTTTGACATCTATTATGAAACTAAAGCACCACATTTTATTAAAATAAGATTTAGTTCAAGTTGGGGGTGACATGAAAATGTCACTGTCGAAGCAACTTAATTGATGTACAATGTACACAGTTAAGTAGGTTTTGTCAAGTAAAGGGGGGGGGGAAGAAGAAAAAAAAAAAAGGTTTTAATGGGATTCCACGGGTGTGCTGATCAGTGAGCCCCAGTCATAAGAAAGTCATCAGGTATTTGTTTCACAACATTACGTCATTACCCATTCTTTATGATAAAATAAATCCACAGATATCAAATATAAAAAAGTGGAAAAATATCACTTTATTTTGGGTAAAGTTTTTATTGGGTCACCCTGTGAGCTAATGGTGCATTGTGAACCATGTAGTCACAGAGGAATTGCACAATAGTTACTGCTTGTTGGAGCCAACATGAGAACTTTTTTCCAGGAAGAACTGGACGGCCACCACAAGCACCTGTTACATCCGATCTAAAACCTCTATACAACGATTGCCTTAACAGATTTCACAGAAAATGCGGCTGTTGGATCGGTCAAAGACTTCGAATACAGGATATGCTTTATCAAATTTCTGAAGGCTGACTCAGAGATTTCGAAATATATTATTTAAGTAGAAATAAAAATAGTCACTAGAATAAAGTAGGGCCTAAATGTTCAAGTCCTAGTTAGAGAGAATCGGATTTCAGTTTCATGCAGTAAACATTTATGTACTGAAGAACAGTGCTATAACAAAAATTCCGATCCAGAATTTTATAACACAGTTGTGATTTTCTATATGAAGGACTTCGATTTGAGCGTAGTTATTTCACACAATGATTAGTATATGGACAAGAATTATGTTCATCCAAAAAACATGATGTTTGAAAATTGAGTTGCGCCCTCATCGGGAAATATGAGTCCGCCTTTAAAGGGGGCATCTTACCCTCAATCATTTGTCGAGCAAGAATTTCTGAGTTTTCTAATTTCTGAATTCTCACTACTTTCAGCTCTATTTTACTTTTTATTTGGTGGAAAATCGGACATTCCGTTCCGAGATGCTACCAGTGATCAAGGCATTGTACCAAAGTGCTGTAAATACTATTTTTATGTTTCTTATTGTTTTTCAAGCAGCATATTTACTTTTTGATCTTATGTTTTTCAAGCAGTGATATTAAAGAAAATAACAAAATTAAATTAATTTTGGATAATTATGTGTTGATTATTTCCTGATATTTGGTATTTATAATTAGCATAATTAATGTAGATAAAAATTTGACTTTTCAAATCAAAATGCAATACATTTTATAAATAAAATAATTAGTGTTTCTAGAACTTAATTGCCCTATATCTTTTTTTGCAATTTTCGGCAACTTGGAAATTTGCCCCAAAAATTTTGGCACTTCCGAATGGTGTATGACCACCAAAATTGGCACAACGTTTAGGTTTTATAATGCTCTGCAACTTGATTCGAGGAAATTTTGATATCTGTCTTACTTTTGATTAATAGCCTTTCAAAGTCAAACCAGCAAGAAAAAATTGAATTTTTCAAGACAATCGGTGGCCATGGCAACACCAGGGGATTTAAAATTGAAAAGTTCTCCGCATTAGGTTGCACAGCTTGACCGTTGTAACTACTGGATAGCAGAAAACTGGTAAAA
Source organism: Ophioderma brevispina (assembly GCA_023653785.1). NCBI lineage: Eukaryota > Metazoa > Echinodermata > Ophiuroidea > Amphilepidida > Ophiodermatidae > Ophioderma > Ophioderma brevispina. The sequence continues at coordinate 18,877 of JAMKCH010021163.1, forward strand.
AAGACGCTATTCGTACTAATTTTGGGGGGCAAAATGTGCATTTTGCTTTACCCAAATGCAACACATTTGACCTTTGACCCCAGATCATTTGCCATATGCGTATCGAAATTTACAAATAAATTAATTTTCTGAAAATACAGTCATATGCTTTGTAAAATATATACAACAAAGCCATACTTCCACATTCAACTACTTCTACCCTGCTTTTCAAAAATGACACCTCAAATGAGGGTAGATGACCCTTAAGGACCCGGTCTCAAGTATGCAGCAGCCAAGTCATCAAATGTATTGATTTGTTCCTGTCCTCATCTGAATGACAGCCATGGCATCTCTGATGTACATGTTGTGCCATCAGGATGGAAGAGCGACCTCGGAAGAGCCTCCTATTGGGTGGACTAAGCACAGTGGCCGTGAAAACATCATCCCTGCATTCTGGTAATGTCAGCCGACCGGAGGGAAACAATTTAGACTGATGGTGCTGCTTTTGTTCCACCGCTGCCAGTTGAAATTTGTTTTCTTCTCTAGTCAGAAAATGTTTTTGATGCCAGATTTTCTTGCTGGGGACCGTAAGAAGCTGCGAGTTTGCATCAGAGTTTAGTGCTCCTGGCAGGAACATCTCTGTTTTCTTTACCAACATCTGCAGGTTTGAGAGAGATTCCTGTATATCTTGAGTGCGTGAAGTCTGGTGGATATGTTAATACGCAAGATTTTTGGTTTCCTAACGGAAATCATTTGGTTCCGAAAGTCGTATGCATTGTGGGCTAGGACAGGCACCAACGATGTAGGAGGAGATAAAATAAAATAGTGCATATATATTCATGGGGTTGGTGTCATACGGTCATCACTCCATGCACGTTCACGGTTTAGTGTGCTTCCTTTAAACTACGCGCACATTTGTGGCGAAAAAAATACAAGGCAAATCAAAGAGTACTTGTTACTGATAAAAGTTATGTAAAGCAAGCGGTTTTGGACAAGTTATGACAGAAAAATTCCCGTATGACACAAAACACCATAGAATATATATGACGCTATGTATTTTAATCTACTCCTACTCATTGGTGCATTACGATCCCACAATGCTAAGAATTTCGGAAAACAAAATGATTTCCGGGAGGATAGGAAACCCAAAAATCCGGGTATTAGAACATCGGGTGTGATTCAGGGTCAGATGGGTTGGTCATATTGTTGAATTAAATGGTGATAATGGCTGTCAATTGCTCTTAGTCTTCTGATTCAGGTCTTACTTTATTATGTTTTATTTGGCCTTGTGGATAGTCCCTTCTTTCATTTCATATCTTTTGCTTACACTCATTATATGTCTTTTTTGGCATCCATCACTAAGGGTGTTTTTTTAGAGTCGGTCTCATGATTCCAACCGTTGCTCTTGGAAATTATAAGCTTATTCCACGATCATGTCACTCCAAATTCCATTAATGAAACAGGATTCTGATGAATGCCAACTCTCCAGATCAAAGGCATCTGGACATCCTTTCTGGGAGATCTACCATATCAAGAATGTAGATTGGACAACCACTAGCATAGTAACTGTTGTGTCTGTTTGCAGCAAAGAAGTAGGGAAGCATGGCAGGCTGTGTATGCAAGTGGAGTTTACAGTTGTCCTCTCGCTCAGCACTGTCATTCAGAAGCAATGTGTGTAGAACTTGGCGGAAGTGATCCAGAAAAATAAATATTGGAGGACTGAGCGTATCGTATGAAAATTATTTTAGCAATGGCAGAACATGCTTGGCTACAAGATCTTCAGCATGTTTGACGGAACACTTAAAATCCTTGACATATTAAGAACCTGAAACATTATGCACATTTGAATCATCTGCCAAACAATTCTGGAACCGCCCAAAACCATCTTATTTCACCATTGCCAGATAGGTAAAGAGCAGTCAGAGCCTCATAGACCAGAGCGGTCGGTCGTGTCGGTCGGTCGATCGATGATCCATAAAACTTTAATTGCGTACATACAAGTCACAATAATGGATTATGGGGAGGGGACAAGAGGCCAAAAAGCCAGGAGTGGGCCCCACCAAAAGAAAGGTTAACTCTTAGAATATACATACATACATAACCAAACAAAGCATAACAAGCACACCACAAGACGAAAACATTGCTCCAAATGAAAAAAAAAAAACATATTTATAAAAGTTTCCATTTCACATTAGATTCTGTACTTCACTAAGTCAAAGGTGCAAACATCATTCATAAGATGACAGAGTTTTTACACTTGCAATTATTTCTGAAGTGCTTAGTCAATTTTGATTTCTTTAAATTTGGTCAAATGATTCCAAGTATAGGCAGATGTTTGATGTTTGCTCAGAGAAATGCTTTTATTTTGGGCAAAGCATAATTGTCCAATATTTCTTGTGTGGTAGTTATGGATGTCAGGTGTTTGGTGGAAAAACCCTTAAATAGCTATCTGGTAATTTAACAATATTATATTTATACATAAAAATCCAAGTGATAGTTGTAAGCGCTCAATAAACATTCAAATATTAAAACGAGAAAATAACTTGAATGACTTCTGTAATGACTATTAGATATTGTTCTCACAGCAATTTGAGTTTGGTATTTCTCTAAATACTTTTTTAACAAGTGTGTCCCCATGCTAATATACGGTAATTTACATAAGGTAATGTGAGCGTGCAATAAAGTGTGTGAAGAACGTTCAGAATGTAATGTTTAGTTGTGTTTTAGTACACACATTTTCTTGATATATTTGACATTAAACCAAGTAAGAATTTCGTCAATTGTTTACCCCCAGAAATTTAGTTTTTGTTCGCCTGCCATTAAGGCAGGAAGACACATATAATAGGGATCACTTTGTCCACTGTTGTCTGTTCTGTTGTTCATGATTCTGTTGTTAAAAAGGTTAACATTGCATTAATTCCCGTACTTTGATGGATTTAAAACCATTATTAAGGTTTTGAGATCTTCCGTCCTATATACTATACACAGCTGGGACCATAAAAACACCCCTTCTCAATATCTACACTCGTCTCGAAACTTGGTGTCCAAATACTTCCCACTTGGGATCAATCCCCCTAACTTTCATTGAATTTTAACAGAACGCATTCGTAATGCAGTATTATCTGTGCACCGTGGTAACGAGATAGTATTAAGCCGCATGCGTACACGAACCCTTAGGTAAACCCATTTGGTATTCAATTACGGTGGCCCGCCAGGTTCGTCGAATACCACGGCATAATGCCGCGTGACGCCAAGGATTCAGCTAATATGTGACCCCGGAAGTAGTAGCGTCAAGTGGTAGCGTGTGCACATGATTCCGTTCCATGTCATGCCAATTTTGCATCGATCATGTCAAGGACTCGTTTGTTACAAAGCGGCCGTCACCCGTCTTATTCTGTTTTGATGGGTTCTTCTGTCTATTCTTTTATTTCTTTCTTTCTTCTTTCCTTTCTTCTGGCAACACTTCAACTGCGTCTAGTTCATTCATCATTTGACGTATTTGACTAGACTTCATCAAATGACCTCTGACCCTCCCATTTTTGGTCACATACATTGACACCTTTCCTGACCTTTGACCTGGCCACGGCTTCAAATATTTAATTTCATTGTCAAAATTATCTGCTTCTACGGATTTCGCCGATATCAACCAAATTGGTTCGAGAACTACTGACCCGATGCGTAAACACGCTGAAGGAGATGTAGATACTAGAACGGTCATGGTAGCATCATATAGGGTGTTCAGGGAGTAGGAGTCAAAGGCCTTGAAGGGGTCCATTTCTGGTTTGAAGCCAAAATTGTGAAAAATATTCAAAAATCGCTGGTCCTTACAAATTACGTAACATAGTGACTCATTAGAGCACATGTCTTGTTACTCGCAGGGTCTTTGGTTGTCCACAGTTTCAGGTCAAAGGTCATTAATGGGTCACTCCCGGTCAAAACCAAATGTCCAAATATTCCAAAATTTTATCTCATAACTCTAACATAGTACAGTGACTTAACTTACGGATATGCATTCATGTTAACTGGTGTATGCAAAGTATTTTTATTTGGAGGTCAAAGGTCATTTAAGGCATTTCCGTTTTAAGTAATATTCAAGATTATTTACTCCATACCTAAGCCTAGTAAATTATGTTTATTTGTATGGAACAATGCATTTTTATGTGTACCTCAGGTTTTTTTATAACGGGATCAAAGGTCATTAGGGGTCAAAAGGTCATTTTGCCAAAAATGTTAAGAATAAGACCAAATTGGATTTTAATCTCATCCTATCGAGGACATATAAAGCCCGTTATTAACTAATGATGTCCATTAATAGTAGAAGAGTCATGATAGTCTCGACCCAGTCAAAGTTCAAGTCAAAGGTCAAAATTGACAAACAACTCCGATTGAACTGAATTTGACATGAATATCCTCGCGATATCGTAAATACAGAAAAATTACATTGACCTATTCTTGACCCAGGGGTCACACGTTTCAGAGGGCAAAGGTCAATCCTGACATTCTTGGATTTAGTTGAACTCAATGATCGCGTTCCTCCTAACGTTGTTAACACGTAAAATACATTAATGACATTTGTGACCATCTTGGTCATTACAGTGTCAAAGGCACTTTAAGGGACCTTAAGGGTCACCATTCCTATTAGGCCGTCCTTGTTGTCATGTCTCAGACATGACTAGTATATCTGTTTCCCTCTGATCACCTTCCGATCGGCTTTAAAACGATCCCATAGTCAAAACGCTTGGTCCGATCAACCAAATCGGTCGCAGAACCAAGGTTCAGAGCCTTGTATGGGTTGTACACAGTTTCCGGTCAAATGGTCACGTAGAGGTCAATGTGCCAATTATGTCAAAATCCAAACATGCTTCTTCTCCTCAAAGAGGGCGCACTGTGACGTCATCATCCTCATGCGTCGTCTATGCCAGTTTCTATGGGATATTCACAGATTTTGAGATCAGTGGTCAGGAAGGGGGTCATTTGAGGTCGTATCGTGATTTTATATGTCCTAGCTGATTTGCGCCACATTTCTTCAAAATGCAATATTTTCATCAAATTAAATTTTAATGTGGCAAAGACAGCAACGTGATTGAGTAACAAACCAGCCCATTCCATCAACGCGAATGGCCTCAAAATCCCTTCTACTATGCAGTTTCAATACTGAACCCCTATAGTATAATACAGTAATCATGCATTACGTCGTCTGCTAGACCGTGGACTGATATAGGTTGGCGCGGTCCTACCCCCCCCCCTCTTACGATTTGGGTTTGCAAAATTACACCAATTTTGCCCTTTATCCCTATATTACATCAAATGCAGAAATTCACAGCTCTCATTTTACACAATTTTACTTCCTTAGTCCAAAAAGTCGACAAGATATCGCCTAAACATGTTTTTGCGCTATGTTTTTAAAAGGAGTACTTTGTATCCCACGATTTTTACCTGAACTATTTACTCGTCCTCTGACTGCTTGGATGAGTTGAAACTCAAATTTGAGCCTTGTAAGTTGTTAACACGTAAAAATACATTAATGACATTGTTGACATATGGTCAATGTGTACAGGGGTCAAAGGTTCAGTCACCTCAAGGTATTAATGGATCCCCTCCATTCCCAATACAACCGTCTTGTAAATTAGATCTGGTCACAGGTCCGTTCTTTCTTTCTTTCTTGCTTCTGCAACATTTGCGCTAGCTCAGTCGTGGTTGGCCGCTTCTTACCCAAGCTTTATACCAAATGACCGCTGCGTCGTCAAGTTCATGTCATATGACTTTTGACCTCTGTATGACCTTTGACCTGACCCAGACATTAATATGTAATTTACTTGCCAAAATATCTGATATTCTCAGATTAATGCCGATTCAATTAAACTTTTTTTTCAGACGACCACGACCAATTTTCATCTAGGCTGTTCATGGGATATGGGGTCAAAGTTCATTAGGGGTCATTGCGGTACTGAAACCAAAATAAATGTCATTTAAAATTGCAAAATCTCCGTTCCTTCTACAGGATTATGCCGGTATCAACTAAACTTATCAGAGGAACCACTGACCCATGCTACTATAGGGGTTTCATGAATAAGGGTCAAAGGTCCTTAAGGGGTCACTTCCGTTCAACAACAAAACTATATTTAAAATTTTCAAAATTGTTATCTCAAAAGTACACATCCGAGTAACATGAACTTCAGATATGCATGTATGTTAGCCACTATTTGCAAGGTATTTATTTGGGGGTCAAAGTCATTTACAGTCTTTCCGGTTTTGAGCTAAAGAACTTTAAAGAATTTTATCTCCAGAACTAAGCAATGCAGATTTTTAAATTTAATGAACATCAGTTTGGGCCTGTGTACTGAGTTTTTTTATATTGGTCAATGGTCCATAGGGGGTCAAATGTCAAATGTGGTCCAAAATGCTAAATAAGACCAAATTTTTTTTTTGTTTGGCTATATTTCAGCCTACTCACACATATAAAGCCCTGTGCTACAGTGAGTAACCTTAATAGTAGGGTAGGTCTATGAATTTACCCAAAGGTCAAGTTCAGGTCAAAGGGCAAATTTACAAACAAGCTCCGTTGAGATGAATTTTGCAGAATCATGCCAGTGAATCATAACGCAAAAACATACAGTTGACCCATCCGTGACCCAGGGGTCACATTATAGGGGTAAAAGGTCAACTTCCTGACATGCTTGATTGAGTTGCAACTCAATAATAATGATCCCTGTACGTTGTAACATATAAAAAATCATTCATTGTCAACAAGAATACACTCATTGGACAAGATATGGCATGGGTCAAGGTCCATTCATATGTTATTACCGGCCGTCTTGTTCGCCATGTCGTCTGCATGCTCGTTTTTATTTACCTTGCGAGATGGCAAATTCCCTTCTGCTGGTGGAAGTAGATTTTCAACAATAATAGATTGATTAAGGTGTGGATAGTGCCCACCCCGGGAGAGTACAGCCGGCTGTTGGTAAGATTTCAGGTCAGGTAAATCACAACATGACAGGTAATCGCTTGATCCATGTCAGTACAGTAGCAATGTGGCCTCAAACTTGTTTGTACTCGAGTCTTTGGTAGGCAATAGCAACTTCCGTCGGAATCTTGAAGTTAAACAAATTTTGTATATACCGTCCCCACTACACGGAGATAATTAACAACTGGCTCTCTATAACATCAGTCGGCGATAAATCGTCATCTGAAGATGTGACGGTGTAGACAGGGATTGTTATTTTTGACCGACATATTGGCCCCCGGGGTGTATGGCCCAAGTCATGACTGGCCAAGCTAATGATTTGTTATAATATAGACACAAATTCCAAAAACAGAAATAAGTGAAAAGTAGATGCTTTTTTCGCCCAATACCCAAATTTTTTTGTCTCGCCTATGAGTTGCAACAATATTGGGCTCGACTGCGTCTCGCCCATATGGTTTTTCAATCAACCATACTTTAACAATAAATTTGGGGTATTGGACCTTAAAGAATCCAATTTTATACCAAACTGGGTCACAGGTGCAACATGGTCACCCCCCCACTTGTTGATGAGGTTCAAACGTCACATGCCAAGGTCAAAGGTCAAGGTGAAAGGTCAAGTTGTACAATGGGGCTGAAAATGTAAAATTACCTCATTTGCAAAGTTGAAGTTCATTGAGAAACCAAACTTGAATCATAGCTGCAACATGTGATCCCTCATTTGTTAGATGAGTCAAAGTCACATACCCATGTCAAAGTTCATTGAGGTCCGTTGTAAATGGGCTGAAAATGTAAATTGACCTCATTTGAAAAAGTTTGAAGTTCAATGGAACCAAACTTGAATCTAGTCAAATTGATCCCTCATTTGTGATGAGTCAATGGTCACATATCAATGTCAAGGTCATGTTATCTAATCATTCACTACCCGCGACGGCAGGCGACACAACGGTCCGAGGACGATGTATTTTGTTTACATGTTCTAGGTTTTACCATTTAACATAATATACTGATGTGTTTCTCGGTTTATTTACTCTTTCCTTGGATTTCCATGTGTCAGTATCTAATACCATATAATTAAAGTTACTACCTATAACTGATAGCTTATTTGCTGAAAAACATTATTTAACTTCTCCACCTCTTATTATGAGATCTACTTTTCTTTCGCCAGCTTTGTCGGAAAGTCAATAATAGAGTGTAACATCCGCAAATAAAATAAATTTTGATATGGGTGATGTTTTGTGTAGATCATTGCTATATAATATGAATAACTGAGGGCCTCCCATAGCCCCTGTGGACCCCGTCCTATTATTTTTGAGTTGGACTTAAACGAATTTGTAGTATACGTAGTGTTTTCATGATTCAAGTCATTTTTGAACCATTGCAGTACAACCCTCTAAACGGAATATTCTAACTATAAGTAGTTGTTGTGGTCGATGTGTCAATGCCTTTGACACGTCCAAAAATATTTCCATTGTGGACTCATTTTGTTAACTGGCATATAAATTTGTATTGACTAATCTATTATCGCCATGTACGTAGAAGGTTGGGCGCCGAAAACCAAACTGCCTTGAGAAATATGTTTGCAATGTGGTGCATTACCATCTATGTCCATAAGCAAATAAAGGTTTCCTCCCAAGACCAGGCTGATAGGGCTTCCTAGCCTTTATCAAGGCTTTGCTTATTTATTCAATTTGTTTGGAGTCCGCCCCTCTCGGGACCGCTCAAAGTTCAGTCGTCATCAACGCCTTTTCGCAAATATGTCCTTTGGCTTGTTACTCATTGTTCTTCGGGATATTTCTTCCGAATAAGCGATCGTTTGATTGTCAATGATGATGTCATCGTTCGCTTAAAATAGTCCCTAGAATACGAATTTATTGGAACTGATCAATAACCATTCAATTATTGGGTTTTGGTAACCGCTTTCAAAACAAGCAGGATTACCGGGGCGAATACAGCCAGGATCCTTGATGCAGGCTTACAGCTAGCTGGGAATGTGAAATGGTGAACACTTTTGATGCTGTTGAAAACCGCACGGTGAAAATCATGGTGGAATTTAAACATGCTCATTTTGTCGTGGTCACGTTTGTAGACGTAGGATCCCGGTGGGTGTGACATGGTGTAGGACTATTCGAGCTCGCTACACGTTACGGTCCTTTGTGAATATGACTATCATGACTATAGGGTATTTGCAGCTACGGCTACGTGTACTGATGTAAATTCCTTACTATAATGTGAATGTTACAGTCATTGTAGTGGACGGATTTAATTGACACGTAGTTTCATTGAATCGTTCAGCCATGGTTCGGCCGAAAGTGTTAGCCTTAAATTGTGCAGTGCCTGGTCAAGACATGGTAAGTGTTTCCAGAGGTAAGTTCCTGTCTGACTCGGATGGTGCGTGTCCCCTATACATTCTAGGCAGTGAATTGTGAATGGACTTCATTTCTGGCTTGAATTTGGGGATGTTCGCTACACGTCACATTTGCGTGAGCTGTTGATACGGGGTCAGGATTCTTCCTGTCAATTTAAGGTTGCAAAAATCACTTGTCAGTCTAGTTGAGTGGCCAATTTTGCCTGGTCACTGCAGTACAAATATTAGTGATAAAATGACTGAAGTATGCCATAGTCTAGTCTCATATCAGTGGATGTTTGTGCAGGGGACCGGTGGGAATAACTTTTAAGCTGACGGGGTACTTTTATTTTTGCAGAGCTGGGCTACAACTAGCCCATCTGCAATTGCATCTCACATACGTATCGACTCACTCGCACTCGCAGCTGTCAAGAACTTCGTCGATTTTGCTTGAATACGTATTCTAATTAGGCCGTGCAAAAAATCGATATGGTAATTTTGCCGGTCGACCGTCATCGATATTGGCAAGTATTGAAACAACGTGTTCATCGTGACATGGGCGGCTTCGATGACGACTACCTTTGATTGACCACATTATGCTTGCACGGAAATATGCCCATTTGCACAAGACGCTCGCTCCGCTCGGCCTCACGGCCCTTCGGCGTTCGACCAGCGCCTTCGGCGCGCTCGCGGTTGGTGGATAAAAATGAGGGCGTCTTGCAAAAGACTAGGGCTTCATCAACTGTTCTGTGTCTCTGGCCTGATCCAATTAGTCCTGTTTACTCTTTATAAAGCCGTCCTTAATTCCAATTTTTTGTCCCTTTTCGTGCTTGATTACTTGTCCCTTCACGTGTACCTAGCAAATTTAGCGATAATGGCTCTAGGCTTACCATCAGGTCTTCTGGCCCTTCTGGACTTGTGCATTCGATCCGGTTACTCTTCTTTCAATTGTTAGGCCCAATTTCTCTTCAGCCAGATCAATGATTAACTTATCCGTGTTTTCAGGTTTTTTCTGCCGTTTGAGTCCTTTTCACTTGTTTCCGGGATCCCTGAGATAAGTAAACAGTTTCTTCTTGTCGACTGTTGTAGATCAAGAATGGCTGTTCTGTCCCACTGTTCTTTGTCCACCATCCGTTCAACATCTCCTTGTAGATCTAACATCATGTCCTCATTTTTTCTATTTGCAACATGAAGTGAATGTATATTTCTCCTTCCAAGTTTTTCCTGTCTTTCAGATGGTGTGCGGAATTTCTCGTCAATGGTTTGTTGAATGAGAGATTTCATGAGGCTGAGATCCTATCGTTTTGCGTGACCATAGTGACCAGTTCAGCAACAAGTTCTTGATGTATAGAATTAACATCAATAGAAGTCGACTTATCTGCCATCTTGATTAAAAGTATTTCATACGGCAGAATAGAATTTACTGGTTTGTAGTGTAGTAGTATCAGTAGTGATGTAGTAGTGGTATCACATTATATCATGTAGTCAGTGTGCAGAGGTGACCATAGTAATGTGAAATCAATATAGCTTACATAGGAGCTCGTGAAAAACATGTCCGCTCGGGTTCTCATCTGTTCAATCATCAGTTACAGCAGGATTGAACTGTTTTCCAGCAAGCATCTCATCTGCAGTGCAGGCTACATAGACATCAGACTCAACAAGAAGGTCCAGTAATCTCCCCCAAAACTTCTCTATGCATGCAATAAAGCAGCAAAGTGTGTGAAAACCACCAAGATGAAGGCATCAGAAAGGAATTAAACTTTCTTAATAGATGGGGACTGTTACCTTGATGTAACTTGAAAAATACCAACATCTTTTTAAAAAAAAAACACTTTTCACATACATCTGAAGCATAAAATATGGACGTTTTGAAAAGGTAACTAAAGTTTTACTTTCATGTAGCTTTCAGAAACATGATTTGGAGAAAAACACACATTTCCAGTGAATATCGCATATACTTTGTATTTTGTACTCTTAAAGAGCTTGTTTTGAAGTTCTATGGAATGATATAGTTCTAAAATTTACTAATATAAATAAGGCATGTTACATAGGTGTCAAAAACACCATTATCTCAAAAATCATAGATTTTTTCATATTTTCCCCCAAAATTGATTTTTGACCAAAACTGCCCAAAATACGCTTCAGTCCAACTGACATGTGTAAATCTACACTAAATGATGGTATTTCAAATATTTTCATCTAAATTTAGAGCATAAAATGTTGAATGTTTTGAATGCGTAGCTAAAGTTTTTAACTCTTATTCAGGGTTTAGACTCATGAATTTGAAAAAATGTAGATTTTTTTTATTTTTTTTATTTTTTTTATTTTTTTTATTTTTTTTAAAATAAGATTTTTGTGTGCTTCTGGGACACAATATGTTCGGAACCTACTAACATAGATGGGGCACGTTATATCGGGTCACAATACCATATCTCAACAATATTTTTTTTTGGGCCCCAAAATGTATGTTTTTTGACTCATCACCCCAAACCCCTTTGGCACCCGATGGCATACCACAGACATGCCTATCTGAAAGTAACATAATAACCTTTCCATTATTATGATGTAGGTGTATATGGGTGACTATTAAGTCAACTCAAATGTTTGATGCTGCTACTCGCGTATGATAAGGCCACCACCGAACTTGCATGCTTGTAAAACCAAGGAATCAGGGCGGATTTAAGGGGCGCCCCCGGCACCCCCCCCTCTATGTTTGAGAGCACGTGTGCCGCAGCGGCCATAGAGCGCCGGCGCATTGTATATTCTATATAAATGCATTTTGATCCATAGGCGCCCTGTTACAGGGCGTCGGGTGCCGTGTAGATCTAGCTTGTGGGCGCCCAGTGGTCGCATTATGTTCTCCTCCCCCCCCTTTTCGAACCGACCGGGGAAAAAAACAAGGTTTTGTTGTTTTTGTTGGGCGCCCCCTCTATTGAGCAATCCTGGATCCGCCCCCTTGTAAGCGAGGTGTCACTTGTACATAAAGAAAAAAAAAAACAAAAAAACAAGAAAAAAAGCAAAGAACAAAAACAAAGAACAAGAAACAAATTTTATTTACACCAATACAAAGTAAGACCTGAGTACTAGATTGAATGTAATAAGTAAAAAATATCAATTCATATATGACCTTGTTTCTTCGCTGAGCACCTTGTTTTTTTCAAAAGTGCTTTGTTGAACACATGTTTCCTACACTGTCCAGACTGTGTTTAGTTCTAAACAATTCTGACTTCACCTTTTCTTCCCCACATTGGCCATCTATTATGTCAAGAAAAGGCTAATGAAAATGCCAAATAGTTTTTTTAATACTGATGTACAAGTTTAGATTTGTATCCATTGATACATAACAGTCCCAGAATCAAGTATGCCATTGGAAGTGTTTAGCCACTTCTCTGGTTTTGTATGCTGCAGTACTCTTTTAGACATTTTTGACAATATCTATTATATTTATTTATTTAATCTTTCTTTATCCAGGGTAGCCTCTTCAGTAATTTGTACTGATCTTCAAGAGGACCCTGTTACATGATACAAATATAATAACAATATACATTAAATGTAAATGACAAATACAGTATATACTAAGTACATGTATAATAAATTATAACAGTTGGTCAAATCAAGTTTTGAATGAATGCAATAATAATCCATGGTATCCTTTATTTCGGAACAAATGCATTTTGTAATGTACTTTTTCACAAATTAGCATAGAAGCATGAAAATAAAGACGCACAACAATCAAAATCGGTACATTTTGCATGCGTTGATTTTCATGGTTTGCCACACAACTGCTGATGTATGGAGATATAAAAAGATTGAATTGCTGAGCATTGAGTATGACCACAATTATACCCTAATAAACCCTGTCTTTGCAGTTAGTTGCATGATGTTGTTCCGATACTACTTGATAGTAATGGTAAAATGAAATGCACTTCATTTCAATGCACTGCTCTCCATATAACATCATTATTGGCCACATCAAAATGCAGTCGACCACATTTTGATGTTGCTATTGGGTATTATGGGAGTATTGGTGCGAAATTAAAGGCTGACTCAGAGATTTCCCAGGATAGCGCCCTCAATTTTCTAGCAAATCATGTTTTTGCATTTATATAATGCTTGTCCACATACTAATCACTGTGTGAAATAGCTTAGCCCAAATTACAACTTTGTAATAAATTTTCGGATCAGGAATTTTTGTTATACACAGTATCCTGTGGTACTGTTACAACACAAAAATGTTTACTTCATCAAAATGAAAAATTGGATTCATCTCAAACTTTGGAATTGAGCTTTGTAGGTGACTATTCTAGTTGCCTATTTTTAATTTGTACAAAAAATATATTTCAAAATCTCCAAGTCGGCCTTTGGCTTTCACTACTGTAAAATAAGTTAATTTGTGTGAGACTTCAATTTTGTCATGATTTCAGTTACTGCATAAGCCAATTTTTTTTTGTGTGTACAGAATTTGTCATGATTTTCCTTTGTAAGAAAATGAATGTATGAGTTGCTATTTTTGTGTAATCTTCAATGGGTATAATTCAACTTTATTATATGGCTCTGGTTTTTTTTAACATATACCAAAAAGCTTAATGACACTTTGAGGAGCCCCACACAAAAATGTGTATCAGCAAGCTGAATTATTTTGTGATGTATATTAAGTATAGACCTAGCTTAGGCTCCCATAGCTTAACAAAGTTCGGGTGATTCCTCCATGTATGTGCTGGACATGCTTAAACAGCCAAATGTTG
>JAMKCH010021164.1:0-21851 GCA_023653785.1 Ophioderma brevispina
ACAAATTAATGAATAGCTTTACATGTGAGGATAGTCATAGAGCATAAAGTTATTTTTCCCAACTGAGAAATTGACGTAAAGGCAGAACCACGTCAGTTTCAAAGATCTGAATAGCATTCAATACGTGTATACTCCATAAACCTAGAAGTACAAAGTAATCAATAAACTCCCACACAGTCTCACCCCAAGAAATGGCTGTATGTCGAATTTATAGACACCGAATTTTGTTATCAGGTAAGAGAGTGTTTCGTGAGTACAATTATGCGCTGTGTCTTAAATCGCGCACTAATTTTTTTTTTTTTTTTATGGATTAGGACTGCGCCTAAGCGCGTTTGGGAGTAGGCGCGATAATGCTATGCAGCGTATCGATACTTTGTAATCTTGGTTTCCAGAGTATAGTAATAAGTGTCAGTACGGACAGTAAAGTGACGAAATGTTGGATTTTGTTGTTAGTAGGTGCTTTGATCTACCAATTGTAGGATAGTTATACCTATACTTGTTACAAATGTGCACAAATCTGACTTTTGCTGATTTTTGATGTTCCGATATTAAAGCAAATCATGATACGGCTTTAGGGCTTCCAATGTTTTAAGGACAATATATGAGAAATCTATCATTGCAGCTTAATTCGTGTTCAGTCAAATATGCAGCGCTTGTTGAATAAAGTGCACAAATTAAATTAAACTTTTCCAAAAATATTATTCTCTATTGTACACTAAACAAACCCCGGGGGGGCCACTTGTATTCCAAGGTGGAGATCATGCTCGTGTACAAAAACGCGTAATTGGGTCATTTTTTAGACTCAGCCGATGTACGCGCGTAATGTTTAGGGTTCAAAACGTGCAAAAATTCAAAATAAGGGTATTCTGCTTTCACGTCGAAAAAATACGTGTTTAGGTGTGATATTTTAAGTACTTGTAAAAATTACATTGAAATGCTGGAAAAGGGGGTTTTCTTCCCGATTTCTGCTGATTTCACATGGTAGATTCCCCGAGTGATTTAAACCGTTTCATTGCCTTATTTCCAGCTTATTTTCTCTTTGTCGTTGCCGTCTCGCTACATATAGAGCCTTTATAATTTGGAGTTCATTTTCATTTTAGCGTTTGATTCTTACTAAGAATACTCGTTAGAGTTAGGCCTATGTGCGTCGAAAACAGAAGTAGGGTTGTCTCAATTTATGTCCATCAAAATAAGGTCATGGATATTTTAGTCAGGTTTTTACTTAGTTAAATGAAATGGCTGAATAGCAGAAACAAAGCAATTACGACACCCGATAAAACCCATTAATTTCAAGGAAATAGGGACAACACTGTAAATGTAATGGATTTAAATTTTAAACATATTAGCTGTAGATAAGCGCAAATTGACGCTTTTACACAAAAAGACGTGAAATAAAAAAAAACTTCATTGAATCATGTGTAAAAATTTCCTTTATTGGCCTAGGACAGGTCACAATAAGAGCCTAGTCTGTAAAAAGTGGTTAAAGGTACATTTTACAGCGTGTGAGTCAATAAAACCCTACATTAGAATAAAAATATTAAAATGTTAAGAATTATTTCCTCACATGTGTGCTTTGGTTATAAAGAGGGATAAACAGGCTGTCAGAAAACGTTTATTTTGGTGTCATTTGGACTTTGGAGGAAGAAGTTATGCCTATTTTTACTGAGAGACTTAAAATCCTGTTGGCCGATCTTGACCCAAACAAAAAGCATCGTTTACATAGCGTACCATGGTCCTGCAGCACTGATACAATAAAACATTTAACCAAAGTATTGTTAAACGATAGAAGGTAGGAGAACAATTGACGATTAAATAAAAAAATATATCCCGGAGATTACAAAAGAAAATGCCGAGTGAAAACAAGTTCCAATTTCCCAAATAAAAGTCATATAGCTGGTGTAAGACCACAGTTACTTTGGTTCAGCAAGATTCATGGTTTGAACCTACAACGAAACTTGAGGATTCTAAGTGAAACCATTGAGGTTTTGTATTCCTCTTGAAAGACAGTGCGATATTGAATTTTAATTTTTATTCCAATTTTTTTTACAGAAAACGTAAGCTTTAGTTCTTCTTGCATGTATGGAGGCGAGAATACCTGTATTGTGCAAAACAATTTACCTTAAGTTAGAGATGTAAAACAAAAATCTCTGACAGTTTCATTATGTTCTGAACTGTAAACATTGATATGGAAGTGATGTTTTCAAAGAACTGGATTATTTATGGTTGAGCAATGGTAATTTAATTTATGGAAGATGTTTAAACCACTTATAATATGTTACCCATAACCATTTTATTCAAACTGATATTTTTTGTCGAGAAGAAATCGATACCATCTGAAACTGCCATGTGTGAATTTGTCTTTTGCTGTAATAAGTATATTATACTTCGTGTCATCTCCTCCGCATTGGGTGGCTAAATCGGCCAACAGAATTTTTAGTCTGTTTAGCAAAAATGACATAGTTTCTGAACCCAAAGTCGGAAAGACACCAAATAAAAATCTTCTTGATAGCCTGGTTATTTCCCGTGTAAAACAACTAAAGCAAAACATTAAGCAAAAATAATTTTAAAACCTTTGAAGAAAAATTCTTTCCTTAATGTAGGGTTTGTTATTGACTCACACTGTATAAATGTTCCTCTTTTAGGGGGCAAAATTTCATGTCCAAATCTTGTTTAGGGTGTATTTTAAACTGTCATGCAAATTACTTGTTTAGGGTTTTAAAATTTGTTAAAAAAAAACAAAAACCAAACACGTGTTAAGTGTAGCAAAACCACACCCAAAGTACTTGTTTAGGGTACAAAATCAACCGAAATACTTGCTTAGGGTGTTTTACTTGCCAAGTGAAATACCTTCCTTTAGGGTACCTTTTGGAGGCCATACACGAGCATGATATCCACCGTTGGAATACAAGTGGCCCCCTCGGGAAACAAACTCTGGTGTCTATCTGATCACAAGTATACTCTCATCATACCCGTACATCAGTTCTTCTGGAATTCAATGCTGGCTGAGTGTGTAAGGCGGCAATTCTGGCATTTATAAAGCTGTAAGGGTTTATCAGGCGGTATTATTAGATCACCTATTATGTTTTGTGCCTCATTTTTTTTTTTTTTTTTTTTTTTAAATATTGGGCAAAATTACATTTCTCACCAGAATGCTTTCGTTTTTGTTTTTATTACTAGAAATTTCATTTTGATTTTGGGGGCCAATTTCCATGATCCCACTTGACACCTCACGCCTTATAGGGCAGCGGCCGAGCCTTGGAAAAGTGCTCTAGTTTTCGAGTTACAACCCCTCCCCACCGTACACACAACACAACCACACCTTATTTGAAGGATAACTAGTTATAAGATTTAAATGAAAATGATGTTGTGTTGAAATATTTGGTGGCAGAGGGATGATTTCTATCCGAAAAATGAAATTTGGCTGCAAGTTAAGCGAAATGATTATTTTTTTTTATTTTTTTAAGGTAAAAATCTTACAATCCGTATTTGTATTATTGGTACCTTTTTGTTCTTGATAGAAGGTTTATCATCGCATAAAGGGTTCATGGTTAATTTTCTTGTGTGACATTTGATACAAAGGAGCTTTTTTGTTTTAGGAAAAAGGTGATTTTTGGGGGCTAAAATTCTAGAACCCCTTTATGTATTGTATGAAAACAGAAAATCTATAATATAAATGTCGAAGATTGATAGTAGTGCTATGATTAAAATTTTGTTTGCTAAGTAAATTATAAATCTGATATTCTTAAGTTTTTAACCAAAACGTGATTTTTTTGACCCCAAAGCAAACCCCCTTGCCACCAAAGTTTTGACCACAACCATCATTTTTTAAAATTATTTATTTACGATCTTTCGAATAGAAGGTGTTGCGTTGTTGTACCGAGGGGAGGGTTGTTCGACAATGTGCAGTCCCCCAAAGCATACACTATGACCTAAAGGTATTTGTAGATATCATTTAACTGGTAGGCAATCAGTAATAGTGCCTTAAAGACAGTGTAAATTACTTATAGTGTATGTTGCAAGACACAGCAGTGGCACACTCCACATGGGCGGCCCTTTATAAAAAGTCTTATTTCCAGTGGTTTAAGATCCCTTAAAGGTGCACGAGAGATTTCCAAATAATATAGTGTCCCAAAAAAATGTGAAATTCTGATTTTAAAAAAAGAAAAAACCTAAAAAATTAAAAAAATATCCCCATATGAAATGATTAATAAGGCTGCGAATTGTTTCTTTGGCTTCAAAATTGATACAGAACATTTCAACCATTTCCTATAGGAGCAATACAAAAATTCAGCCTAGTTTTCTATTGAAATATAAGGGGGGGGGGGGGGGGGGGCAATATACAAATCACCTTTTGTTTGCATTTTAAGTTATTCTGCAGCCAAATAAAAGGTAGGGAAACTATTGCGTGCCTAAATCTATATGAAATCATACATTATCGCAGAAAATATGGATGACTGGAAATCTCTTCGTAACCCCTTTAAAGGGGCGGTAAAACAATTGACAACCTCTACTCCATCAAAATTGAGATGTCAGTCCCAGATGAAAGTTTTCAATTTTTCTTGATTACCCAGTAAAATTTAAAAACCAGCAAATGTTACCTTTCGATGTTATGAACAACAATGTCTCCAACTGTAATCGGCCCCACAATTAATAAACAAACACACTCCTATGGGCCGTTAGTGCACATTGTTTCTTCTAAATCCCAAACAGCTTTACCAATGTAACTCAAAATTTGTAATCAGATGTGTTGCAGTGATATGCTTCCATATGTTTGGGTGTGGAAAACATCAAATGTAAAATCAGACCATGATTGGGTCACCCACATGTAAAACACATTGGTACTCAAAAATGGTACCATTTACAGTAACAGCCTGGAATGAATGTTACGCAAGTAAAACATTGGGAGGGGGAGGGGGGAATAGATTTTGGGCGAGTTAGTTAAGAAAAGGCGAGTTAGAGAAAAGCGAGTTACCCCCACGAAGATCCGTCAAGTCCCGCTGGCGAGTTACGCCAAACCCATCAAGTCCCACTGGTTGGGCGAGTTAGCAAACAGCCCTCAAGTTCCCGATGGCGATTTACGGCACGCCATCAATTCCCGCTGGCGAGTTACGCAAAAGCTATCAACAAGTCCCGCTGGCGAGTTACGCCAAAGTCATCCAGTCGTGTGTCACGCCCTCAAATTCCACTGGGGATATTTGCACCAAAGCGATCACAGCCACTAAAGAGTTACATGCAGTATATGCAAATGGTTTAAAGTTCTTAAGGGGGTCATTAAAGGGACATTCTTTGAAAAATTTGCCTAAACTGGCAATACACAGATGGACATTGTTATAAACTTAGGGAAGGTGTCTATTAGCCCCAAGTTTAAAACAAGCGTGGTTCATGAAATTTATAACTGCTTCATGTTGACGTTTACTAGGTCATAGGCTCTGATCAAATAATTTAAGTTTTTTTTGTTTTTGTTTTTTTTTTTTGTGTGTGTGTGTGTGTGCGCGCGTGTGTGTGTTAATCAACTAATGTTAGCTTTCATGTTGTTTGTATAGAACCCCAAGAATCCAACCTTATGATTAGAAGGTCTTACTGTATTTTGATCCTGCTAAAAGTCACTGGTACTGAAAGTGAACCCCCTCCCTCACGTTCAAATACAGTGATGCAAGAATAAGCTAGAACAATTTTAAGTGGCCTAATTACTTGTTCAATTTCAACAGGTCACCAAATTTCTTGACATACCCTTTTGGACTTGCAAGCACTCACAGGTTCAATGACTAGTAATTATGTAGGTCATAATTACCATCTTAAGGGCACATTTGAGTGGTATAGAATGCACCATTGCTATATCACAACGATGTCTCTCCAAATTAATAATTGTTACAAGGTTGAACATTATATCGGAAAGGAGTAATACTTTGCACTGGATTAGAAGACCCACAGCACAAGAGCTCTTTCCTAATTCTCGAGCATGTACAAAACCATGTGCCTTGTAGTTAGAAGGTTTGTCACCTTCAGTAATAATTTTCTGTGGTTAACATGTTATGACCTCTTTGATTGTTCATGCTACCCTAATTGTCCCAGGGTGCTAGACAGTGCTTAAAATAAGATCATAAAATATATTCTCTTTCATGTTTTGGTGAAAATCTAAAGTAGAAATTTTATTCCCCTGTTTGACATTATTACTTTCCCTGGTGTTGGCCAAATGAACCATCGTTTGGTTAGGACCTACACCTTGTACATAAAAGGAACTCTTCCCCAGTGTTTTTACTGGCATTAAATTGTCAATTACAAGTTCACATATTAGTGCTTTTTCCCATACCACCCCTGCACACTTCTGCATTCACTCTTCCTTAAAGACACCACCCCATCAATCCTATACTCACACAATGCCATCGCACAAACCTACCCATACTCCACAAACTTCCTCCAAACTACCAACAGAACCCCAGAACTACATCCACATTACCTCCGTCCTGTCCATTCCTCCAACATGTAAGATCCCCTCACACCCACTTCACCCCAGCTCACATCCGCTACTAAGCTAAAATCATACTGCCAAATTCTAACTCGGCATGATTAGGAACCAACTCACCACTATGAGAATTGCATAATTTCTAACTCGCCACTGGGACTTTGCGTAAATATCCTAACTCGCCACTGGGCCTTGCCGTAAGAATCTAACTCGCCAGATGACTTGCCGTAAATATCATAACTCGGCCCACTGGAACTTGGCGTAAGAACATACTCGCCAATGGGATTGTTTGTTATATCATCTTCTTCGGGGTAACCTCGCTTTTTTAACAGTCGCCTTTCCTACTCGCCCTTTTTAACCTCGCTTGTACCTGTCCCCAATGACAACACTAGGAATCCTGACCTCTTTGTTAGGTCTCCCTTTGCGTAAAAGGAAATCTGTCCCCAGTTTTTACTGGCATTAAATTGTCCATTCAAGTGCAACTATTCCTGCTTTTCCCACCCACCCCTGCACACTCACCACCCTATAGTGCCTGCCTGCATTCAATTCTGCCTTAAAGACACCAACCCATCAATTCCTATAACTCACACATTGCCATCACACAAACCGACCATACTCCACACAAAATTTCCCCAAACTCCAACAGAACCCCAGAACCTCAACACCACATCCCTCTGTCTGTCCCAATGCCCTAAATGTAAGATCACAACCACACCCATTACCCCAGCTCACACATCCGCTACTACCTAATCATACGGCCAAATTAATAACTCGCAATGATTAGGGAACCCCACTCCCACTATTAAATGGCTAATTCTAACTCGCCACTGGGACTTGGAGTAAGAACCTAACTCGCCACTGGGCCTTGACGTAAATATATCCTAACTCGCCACTGTGACTTGACGTAAATATCCTAACTCCCCACTGGGCCTTGCCGTAAGAAACTCAACTCGCATAAGGATGCCGTAAATTATTATAACTCGCCACTGGGGACTTGGCGTAGAACATAAATCGCCAATGGGACTTGTTGTATCATTTCGTGGCGGGGTAACTCGCTTTGTTAACTCGCTTTTCTTAACTCGACTTTGTTAACTCGCCTCAAGTACCTGTCCCCATGGGGCGCCAGTAACATAACACATGAGGGAAATTAAAAGCTATAGATGCCAGCAGTTTGGTACTGGCACAAGCAGTCCAAACGGAAACCCTTTTTTCAACAATTTCTTTGTGACAAATGCATTAAATAGTAAACAAGGGGCAAAACTTGAAGAGGAAAAGAGTAATTATTCCTACATGGAGAAGTAGCATTAAGTTTTCCTGATTCTAGTCCTCCTTGGTTCCCGTGCACCATGGGTTGGATGAATTATTCTTGGAAAGCCTCCAGACCCCATGTTACGCTATGCCCAATGTGTAGCCATCTGTTCACTGTTCATGGCGTTTTGATCGTTACGGCTGGTTTGCTCTGCAATGTCAATGAGAAATGGAAAGAACCATTTTTACTCCTGCATGTATATACATGTTTATACTCAAAGCACAACCCTCTTTGAGCATGACTCAATTTGGGGGCATAAGTTTTATTTTGTCACTTCTTTACCAAAGCCGTACATCAAACCAAAAGCCTCAACCCACAAAGTGCTTATCAGTGGTGCTATCGTGTGTATTATTTGATTTTGACCACTGTACATCGCGGCATGAGGTCCAACCCTCCATTTGTATCCATGATGGCAAAACATTATATCCTCTACCTGACCCCCTTTCTCAGGTGTGGCACCCCCGAAGATCCGAAGATAACAAATTTAACACATACGGCCTCCACTTTTCAGATTTTCCCAAGTGTTAAATGCAATTCTAAAAGGGAGAGGAACTTTATTTCCTCCTTTTATGAAACTGTCCATGCAAAACATTTTCTAGGTCGGCCTTACATCATTAAAGCTAATCATGAGAATTCACCAACCCCAGACCTGGTTGACCATACAGCCTTCTCCTTAACACATGCCAATGGTGAGAGAGAAATTTTGTTGAACAAGCTATAGAGAATCCATACTATCACACAATAAGCGAAATGAACAACGCATACTTCAATTCAGCACGCTGCATTTCATATTTGAAATAAGTACACGCGAGCTTGTAGATGCCTCCAGAAGAGGTGGGAAATGCGTCCGCGGGCGTATTCAAATCTTGACAAGTAGCTTGAGGAATTTGAGTCTGAAAAAACACCATTACTTCATTCACATAATTTGCGAGGGTTGTGACAGAAAGGGCCCCATCTGTTAATACCTGCCAGTTGTCGTTGGGTCTTATTAAGTGGTATAATGCCAAATCTAAAATGTGGCAGCTATTGCACATGGGGCGCCTTTTTGCCCTAACCCTTGATTTGTAGCCTGAATGTATTTTCTACATAATTTTGCAATGTGGAAACCCCCTGGTTGTGTATCAAAGCATCCTCTCTGCCAAGACAAGTGGACTAATTAGCCACTGAAAAGTGGGAAATTGCTAGCCATAGTTTAGTATTTGTTTGTATAGGGTGTTTTGATCAAAAAACAATATAATAAGAAAATTGTGTTAACATTTAAATTGGATGCTCTGACATCAAAATACAGCCCTAACTTAGTTGTAATGTTAACAAAGACACGACTGCTAGCCTTCTTTAAGGCAGTGGTGGCCAAGAAATCCCAAATTTAGACATCACATTGGTTTTGAACACAGGCAGAAAGAGAACTAAGACGAAAATTTCTGAGTTTTTAATTATTATGTATCAAGCAACTTGCTTTCTATTCCAAAACTGATGGAGTTGGAGGAATCAAGTCTCTGTAAGGATTATTTTACGCACGAATAATGGACGAGGATGAGGTCATAAATGGGCCTGAAACACCCATTAATGGCCCACAGTCAAAGCACCCAAATCGGATTGTGTTTGCAGTTCTATAATACTGTAATCTATTTGGATTATTTGGGCGAGTTGTTAAAGTGGAATGAGGGTTTTTGGTCACCATCATCTGCCTTCATCAAGGCATTCCATGTATGCCCTCTTGGGGGGATTTTCACAATCTGTTTTGTAAACTGAGTTATTCTTTTGTGTACCTATATTTCTCTTTCATTCAGGAGCAAGATGTACCCTAGTAGGATTCCCATGTCCTGATATTCCCAAATTTGAAGAACCGATGGGAAGGGCAAATTTTAATGCGTAGCATCGGTGAAGCTCTGGTTAACATATTTCTTGAGCAAATTAGGGTAACAAGACCCCCCGCCTTCTCTAAAATAATTGGTACTTAAACGTGGTTTTTTGATTCAGTTTAACGTTATCAATAACAATCTTGATCTCAAAATTGAAAAAAAATTACAATTTCGGGGATTTTTTTTATTTATTGGCCAAAAATATCCGGAAATCCCAGAAATTTCGGAAAAGTTACATCTCTGTTTAAGAGCAAGATCTCTTCCAAAAATGTTGGGCATTAAATTAGTGTTTGTTCTAACTGACTCTATTGGCTTTGAAATTGTAACTACTAAGTTCTCCATTCAGACAAGGATGACTTTATTATCTTTCCCTGGTAAGGCCGCACATAACAAGATGGGGGAAAAACCATGTGCCGTCAACCGCCACAGCACTAGCCACGGCACTCAAACCAATGAGCTGGATGTCCAATACTTTCCTAGTGCAATGCTTAGAGAAACTGTATTTTTATTTAAAATTCATATTGAGTTTAAATATGTAACACTAAGTTCTCCAGGTAGACAACATGTGATTATTAACTTTCGAAGGTAGTCGCGCAGCACCATTGAAAAAAAAATGCTTGGCCGGACTCGAACCCTTCACCTCCGTATTACTTGCACAGTGCTCCTAACCAATTGAGCTAGTTTAAAGGTGGGCATTATGTGATTCCAGCACCTTCTGTTTTATTCATGGGTCCCGAGATATCCTTGAGAAAACGTCATTCACAAAATCTGGTTGATCCTGAGCTTGTGGTTTTTGGTGTTATATTAGCTAATCTTGTGTTCCCACGGTCCCATAGGGTCACTGATCTGTAGTTTGTCCGTTTAAGGACAGAAAATACAAAATGGAAATTTCTTGTCAGACGACCGAATTTTTCTCGTACGATGTTAGGTACACCATGGATTACTAAGGCAACGGTTCAGAGATGATATAAAATCTCAAATCTTTGAGGTAAAGCGGGGGACGAGGTTGTGGATCACGAATGCCCATTTAAAAGCCAGGCTTGGTAGAGAAGCATGGAGTTATTGACTCAATATAAGTTATCTTAAAGAGACATGAGGAGATTTCCAGAAAGAAAGAAGCACCCACCAATTTTTTCGAACCTAGGTTTGTTTGAAAACAGTTTGTTTCTACAACTCCTTTTATTTGGAAATCTCCTTTTTGCACATGTCGATAATAAACACATTTCATCATCTTTGGTGCACAAAGATGACCCCCCAAAACTACAGATACACAAAATTTCATTCAGGCGATCCTGGCGACGTCATACTAATGCCGTCACCGGCCGATCATCATGCTAGCCTCTTTCCCGCAAACTCAGCCATAGGCTCACCTCTGGGCGACAACCAGTGGGGGCTGGGTGGGAGGGATCGACATGGAAAAAGGAGACTTTCCCAACTAAGGAGTAAGAAACAATACGGTTTTCAAACAAACTCCCTATATTTGAAATCTTCCTTAGGTTTCCATGTCGATAATAACAAATTGCATCGACATTGACAAACCCTTTCCAGACGAGCACCGACCATAGGTCGGAGGTAGTTGTCGCCCGAAAAGAGACTTACACGATTCGAATAGAAAGCCCAAGTGAAGAACCCGAAGGCCTTCCTTCAAAAGGCCACCCGGCCCCCAACCACGCGGGTAACAACCACCCCAGTGGCGTAGACAGGTGGGGGCAGGAGGGGGGCAGAGTTGCCCCCTCTGACAATTTTTTGAGGGGAAATCGGGAAATAAAAACACTGATATTTATGTTAATTAAATTCAGCCCCTTTTAGGAGGTGTTTTGCCCTGCGAGCAGGAAATCTGGATTGTGATCGGGAAATGTTTGCACCTACCGGGAAAAATTGCCCCCTCAGAAACTATATCAGGGTGGCTACGCGCCTGCCCACCCTTGGAACCGAGAGGCGAAAGCTACTTAAAGGCATCGGACGACAAGGGGCCCCACCTTCGCATCCCCGTCCACCAAATAAGTGAATGCTGTTAAAGTCCCGGTGGGAAGAGACCTTACCCTGAAAACTAATCATGTAACGTGTTAAAGAAAGGCTGCGGTGGAGCGAAACCAGCGGCTAACGGCTCCTATCCCTCATGCACCTGGTGTATGAAGAATTGATCGAGCGCCAGGCCAACGGTGTTATGAATCTGTCTAGGCGGAGGCCCCGCAGTGAGGAAGCAGCCGAACCTGCCCCAGCTCTGGTGGAATGAGCCGTTAGCACATTCGCCGGCGTTCACCGAATAGACTGATGATATCCTCGCAGGACCCAACGTGTCCCAAAAAGGGTCTTAGTACGGGCAGAGGTAAATAAAATCCGAGAGCTCCACGGACACCATAAGCCAGTCCTCCCTCCCTCGCCAGTCGTTTTCACACTGAGTAAAGAGACCCCGGGCAGGGAAAAGGAGAGTGGCCCGAACATCCCAAAAAATATAAATTTCCCCACCGAAATGCGGGCAATTCGGAGGCGCGACGGCCTGCCGCCACAGCCAGCAGGAAAAAAAGTTTTTGAAAGTAAAGGCGGCCAGACTGGCGGAGCCCCTCGGATGTATGGCTCGCTTGTCAAACTCCGTAAGGCGGTTGGCAAGTCCCACTCAGGCATAATAAAAAAACTGGCCTCGTTGGAGGCCTGGTGTAAAACCTGCAAGTAAGAGGCGGTTCAAAAAACTCATCACAGCTCGGAACAGCCCCAGGGGACGTTTCATGGTTAATAGAACGGTGATAGCCAACCTGAGAATCTTGATTGTGTTCGTGTTTCTAGGCCATAATGAATCAAGAATCAGGAAGACTGCGATATGAGGAACAGAGTTGGCCGAGGACAAACTAATTTTGTCCGCACCACTTAGCGAAGGCCCAGCCATCGCTCAAAATAAGCGACGAGAGAGGATCTTTGCTACCCCTGGTCACCAGATCGGCAGCGTCACGAGAAAAGCATAGCGTTGGAAACATTTCCTGACAGCGGCCACGCTGCCAGTGAAACGTGTCCCATATAGTATGGACATACGCAGGTGATCCCACAGGACATGAGGTCCAGCGGGAGAGTTGTTCCGGTACCCTGCAGCCGGATCACATGCAGCGGGACGACGAAAACCCCGGCCGAGAGGACAGAAAGGGGACCACGAGTATACTTAAAATCGTTTTAGTGCGTAGTCGGACCCTCCTACCATGTCTACTCAAGGGATGAGTGGGATCGGGGGGAAAAGCGTTTAAGCCTTTTCTCCTCCGACCGCGTCCAGAGTGAGTGAGCTGAGTATTAAAATTTTTAACGACAACTCAAACAATGTGTTGATATAGTGTCATTACATTGAAAAAACACTTAAACCTTTAGTAAAACAAACCCCACGATAAATCCCATCATAACATTTTAAAAAGTTAAAAATATTAAATAAAATCCGCCTCCTTCGGAAATTAATCACATGAAGCGCCTAATATCTTGAATAATTTTTCAAATCTGGACACCTGTAATATTTTCTACAAATAAGCGCTAATCAAACGCACTCAAGTAATAACATTGTTCACAGAAAGAGCAACAATCACAGGAAGGATTACACCAAGGGACTGGCTCTGAGCAAATAACTATGGGTCATATAAGTATGACCAATTTTACATCGCCGGCTAAAACAATCTCGTCCCTTCGTCCAATCAAACCTGAACTACCAACAGCCCCAACAGTTAGTTGAAAAGCATGCATTTTATTATTAGGAAATGAGAATCCACGATTTGCACCTAATTCTGATATTTAAGTATTATGAAGCCTTAAAATCTGTAAAGGGGATTAAGGTGTGTTATATTAATATAAGGGTTCTTTCGCCAGCATCACCTTTTCATTGCCTTGAATACCAATGTTGACTCGGAATCCAAGCGAAAACAACGGATGGATTATTCATTTTGAGACAAATTTGAAGATACTTCCAACAACTCAGCCAATATAGGGATGACAACATTCTCTGCCTTTCAAACCCATAAGACTAGATAGTGAATCAGGTCGTAAATATTAATGAAATGACTCTTATTGAAATTTCAGCTATTCTAAGGCACCAAACTAAGTGCCTCCAATTCAGTAGTGAAAATAGAAGCATTATCAGGTTAACCTAATCTGACGTGATCACGCTGATTAAAACAGCTGCAGCAGAGCATTTTCCAAAACCTTGAGACCATCGTATAAATGCTCGATTTGTTGATGATATTTATGCAAAGATAATTCAAATTTAGCTTGCATTGAATAACAATGTTAGCCAACCGAGGTCCAGAGAAAAATGGAAATCCGACGTCCACGCCCCGGGATCGCATCACAGGGAGCAGGAGCAGTACGTCGGAAGTTTGGCATTTCCGGCGGACGCAAACAGATCTATCGACGGGCGATCTAAAAACCCGGAGGAGATACGTTGTGCCGACCCGATGGACAGCAGGAACCAAATAAGAGGTGGTTCCAGCCACCCGGACTAGACAGTCCGAACGTGAAATTGGAATGCCCAGTGTAACAGTGAAACAGATGTTAACGTTGATCACCCTATAGATGCACACTCGATCAGAAGAATCTGGTGGAGAAAAAGAGTGGGATATCTAGTTCACCCTTGCAGGTTGATGAACGACACCACCACGTGTTGTCGGATCCGTAGGATCTTGCAAACGGACACTCAAGTTCTGGAAATGATGCAGAGATTAAAAATCATCACTTTCAGTTCCAGGACACTTGATGGTTTGTGAAGAGACCGATCCGTGGCCGAAGCGGCCCGAAACGGTCTCGTCCCGAATGTGACTGCCCCAAACCCCGACCCGACCATCTGTGGTCAGGATCGGAGGGCGGGCTGGGAAGGAGGGAGCCCCGACGATCCAGAGAAGATTGATGGGCAACCTCCACCAGGATTTCGAGAGTTCCCTCACAAGCGCTTCAGTCATCCAGGACCACAGGTTGTCTACGCTGTCCGTGGACGGACGAAGTTGCACCAGAAGGTGCAGCTGGTTGGGAACATACGATGCGACAGAAAGGCACGATGTCTACACGGCTGGCCATGAGTCCCCGAACCCGGAGCCAAGCCAGGCACAAGCTTGGATGGCCCCGCCCAGGGGAGAAAAGAGAGTAGCCGCAATGAAGATATGGGCTACACGCTTCTTAAATAGGGGGAATACACGCCATGAGAAGATCCAGCTGCGCTCCAAGAAAAACTGGGCACTGGAACGGTATTGGCAGGATACACGGCCATGACCCACAGGGATCGTGCCTGCCCCCCCTTGTTGCCAACCAGGTTGGCAACTAGGGGGGACAAGGAAAGCGAAGGCCTGCGGCACGGAGGGGGCACTGCCAAGCCCACGCCACCCGGACCGAAGACCGCAAGTGAGACCTATCCCAGTGGACGATCGATTCCGGCCGCAGGCAGGGTCGAAGTCAACGGAAGTAGGGCGCCCAGCAAGACTGGATGGCCACGGCCCGTTGACACGGAGGGACTGCAGGTAACGCTCCCAGTGTAAGTCCCGGTACCAACCCCCGCAGGCGTGGGAGCAAACGCCCCCGCCTGACGCCAGACTCGGGAGCCATCCAGCAGCAGATGCAACAAGTGCCCCCGCCGCGGGGAAAAAGCCCCGAACCAAGGCAGGGTTGGCCACACACAGCTCCACGAAGGGAGCCGCGGATGCCCGACGCCGGACCAGTGCCCAAGCCCAAGCCAGCCCCAGAGGTCGGCAGACGAAGACTTGCCTGCAAGCATCGCCGGTGCAGTTTTTGACTGCAAACGGAGATGGCATCATCCCGATAGGGAAGGACGCCAACCTCAGCTGGCGAACCTTTCCGCCCCAAAGGGGAGGCCAGCCGAAGCCCGAAGCTACCCCGGTCCCGAAGGGGGGGCGGGGAGCGAGCCCTAAGGCGGCTTCTGAGGCAGCGCCTCCCCGAAAGGGAAGCACCAGCCTTAAGCCCGGTGAGCTTCAAAGCCCCTGAATGGGCGAGGCGTAGCCAGGGCCATGAAGCCACTGTGACCATACGGGTTGGGACTGCGGCAGCTCCAAGTGCGCTCCCACGGAGGGTTTCAAGCACCGGAGGCGATCCCCAGTAGGCGCGCTGGCAGCCGAAACCGCCGCGGTTGGTGTGGTGCGGGCCAACCACCGGGACCGAAGCCCCTGCAGTGCTCTGGAGAGGAGCTAATACAATCCGCCGCCTTCACAGACGTATTTAGCCCCGCAACCATGCCGACCTGCATACGGGAACTCCTTGTGGGAATTCCCGTTCGCCCGAGGAAATATCCCAGTGATCCCGCTAGTACACACAGTTACGGAAAGCAAGGGGGTACTCTAGTACACGCTCGATGGCGCCAGCAAGTCGGATGGGGATCCCACTCAAAGCTAATTGAGCGGCATCCCCGCACAGCAGAGCAGTGCTTGGTCAATGAAAGAGATAAGCCCGCACGATACACTCAGATAACTCAGATAATTGTCCTTCTCGAAGGACCGTAAATTACAACAAAGAACAGTCATTCAAAGAAGGACAAAAGAGGGAATAATGCAAGACCAAACAAAGAAGAAGAGGCGAATTAACTAGGGAACAACCTGGCTTCAAGATGGGCCTTGGAGGGTAATTATCGTGTCAGCCTATAGAACCGCTGGCACAAAGGCCCCGCTGGATCCGTAACTAAAAGTCTAAAGATTGCTCAAAGAAAAAATTGATTTTAACTATAAAAAAAGAGTAACTTTCTAAGAAATGGTCTGGCCACTCATGGAAAAGCTTGTTCTGGACACCAATCTGTAAGGCACACAAAAGGAAATTGGAGTAGAAAATATGACCAGAACACTGATAAAGTCTAGGAGACTACCCAGTTAAAAAATTTAAATACACCGATGTAATGGCAAAGTTTTTTAGTAGTAGTATATTTAAAACTGGATATTAAGACAGCCAACAAAAATTGTTACAGGGAAGGCTCTCTCGCCAAGGGAGGATGTATTAATGACGGCCTACTTGCCCGAACAGTAACACCTACGAAGTACACCACCGAAACCAATCAAGTGACCTCCAGTAGTATTTTAATAGTTATATGGGGCAATTTACCGGGTTCCGAATCTGGCAGACCAAATCTGGACCCTGCGGCTTCAGCGAATATGGCCAGAATTCGCCGAAATCGCAATCCAAAATCCTAAAAAATGGACTCAGGACTTAGTAAAGGTAAAACTAGAGTTTTCACCCTAGTTCTGGCCGAACAAATACCAGACCTAAAAACCTTGTGAATTTATACTCGAATCGAGAGCTAACAGATAATCTCACAGGTCAGGTAGAGCCCCAAAGGAAAGAGGCCGAGCATGATGGGATCGCCTTGGTGCAGGCAGTGGTTATGACGTCGCGGATCGCCCCACTGAATACTGAATTTGTGTATATAGTTTTGGGGGTCATTGTGCACCAAAGGATGATGCAATTTGTTATTGTCGACATTGGAAACCCTAAGGAGATTTCAAAATATGAGGGAGTTTTTACATAGTGGAATGCTTACCAATGATAGATCACACCTGAAGTGATAAGCTGAGTACGCCGTATTTTATGTAACGAAAATGATGATTAGTAGTTTCTGTCGTGGACAACAGACAAAAGTCAAAGCATGGTTTTTCTATGGGGACGATTATGATAGCAAACAAAGGTTCAAACACCTAAGGTTTGCAGTTTACTTTTGCTCCTGTTTGTCCAATAAACCTTTCCAAAACATTCTCGGTAGGTGGTCTACAATCATCAAGTGAAAGTGAGAGAACAATCATATCCTAAAACCCAAATCACCCCAATTTGCTTGATGTCATTAACTATGTAGAGAAGAAAATTTCATTTTGCAGAATTCAACTGACATTTATTAACCAATAAATGTTAGCAAAAGGATGTATGATGGTTAACTTTGCTCGACCGGAATTGCAGTCTTTGCAGCCAATTTTAGCCGGGCAATAGAATGATATACTTCCAACATAGTGAAAGTCTTGTCACAGGTCTATAAGCAAGTTTCTTAATTAAGATATAATAAGAGGTGTCATTAAATTCAGAAAATGCATCAATAGTAGTGCACCTACAGGTTATTACTTGTTATCCCATCTCATTTTTTTACATTTTTTGACAACAAATGTAGGACTTGGAATATATTTTACAAAGTATGATTAGTGATTCATCCTTTTAAGGAAGGAAAAATACAAATGGCAAAGTAAATAGTAAAGCAGGATTGTGCCCAAAAATGTTAATTAGAGATTAAAAGATTTTTTTGAATTCTCTTTTATTCTCTTCTTATTTAGAATTGGGTAATTTCAGCTTTTGTTACTCAACAAATTTATTTGTCCCAAAAATATTGTTACATGATTTAATCATTCTTTTTATTATTTCAAACATAATGTTTAAATCCAAGGAACCAATGTCATCTTGGGGTGATCGTCACGCTGCGTTAATTGTATTTGCGTACACACGACATGAACGAGGCAGTCAATAAACGCCACAGTATTTGGTCTGTGTCATATATTTGGGACTATCACCACGTAATTGCTGGCACACACTATCACTATTACACAGTAAGGAATGGGGCGGATCTTGACCTTAACGATTATCAAATTTTCTTTGTTACCATGAAAAAAACGCCACTAAATAAGAATAAAATATTCATAAGTTCCCTCAAGTGTGTGAACTTCCAAAACAGAAGACATGCAAAACGGTTTTCGTTCACATAGGAGAATGAAGTCCTCAGGGCTTTTATGTGTAAACTTTAGTGTCCCTATTCCCCAGCTCTGAGAATAACATGCTTTTTGCCTTTTTTGTCAGGCAACCAATTGGGTAGGGCAATGACCATTGAGAAGTCAAGGTTGTGATTGGAGTTTTTGGTTGAAAATCCGAAATTTGGATAAAAAAAAATCCTGAAAAACAGCTAAAAAATGGACCTAAAATGCTTATAGAATCGGGCTGAAATTAAAAGTTGCGGAAATATTTTGGAAAATAAAATTCCTGAGTGAAAGCAGGAAAAATCCTGAAGAATCACACCCCTCAGATGTAAAGATAGAAACATTGAACAAAAGAGTACTATAGCACGTTCACTAAGGTGGCAACAACATCAACAAATAATCCTTTGCCTTTATCATTCCTATATATGTATCAGTAAGTGCTAGTTCCATCTTGTAGCATGTAAAGGTTGGGTTTTGTCTCATAAGG
The DNA here is from genome assembly GCA_023653785.1 of Ophioderma brevispina. NCBI lineage: Eukaryota > Metazoa > Echinodermata > Ophiuroidea > Amphilepidida > Ophiodermatidae > Ophioderma > Ophioderma brevispina. The sequence continues at coordinate 18,803 of JAMKCH010021164.1, forward strand.
ATGAACTATGACATGGGTGTCCCAACTTTGTCAGGGGCGGATCCAGGATTTTGAACGAGGGGAGCGTGGAATTGGGCTGCAATAACACATCTACATGCACCCCGCAGTGCCGTTGATAGGCGCAGAGGGGTATCCTCTCTTGCACCCGCCACAGGTTAGATAGGCAGTTTACAATAACAAACCCCTGACCCTTTTATTCTTGCAACTTTTAAATATTTTTTTACGTTTTAATTTTTGGTTGTTTGTTTGGTTTGTTGTTTTGTTTTTTTTGTGTTTTTTTTTTGCCTCAAACGAGGGGGGACGTGAGTCCGAGCGCGCCCCCTATGTAGATCGCCAAGGTTTTTGACATAGGGGCCGCATTGATGAATCACAACTATTGCGGGCCACACAAAAATTAATATGGGGGTCTCAAGCTCTTGTGGTTTGATTTAGGGGACGGATGTGGCCTCCGAGGAAGTCTGGAAGTGGGACCCATATCTCTACCAATTTGTGCCTAATTGATGAAAGTTTAAGCGACGGCCTAGCATATACCAAAGATGCAGATTTTGGGCAAAACTTTAACACAAATTGCCATTTTTCCCTAGCAATTGACCTTTTTAGAAAATTTAGCTTCAGCTTGAGGAAATTTGACATAATTTTCCAACTATTTAGAAAGTTGGTTTCAAATTAAGGAAAGGAAAAATTGTACTAACTTCCAAAAAATTGTTAGAAAATTCAGTCTCAGATCAAGGAAATTGGACTAGACTAATTCCCTTTTATATTTTTAATTTTGAAAAATGACACACTTATCACAAATGGAACATTATAGGCTGAAACGAGAGCCATATTGTGGCACGCAATTACCTCTAGAGTTACAATAATCGCCGGGATAATCATCCATACAAATCTGATGATTATACGGATTGAGCTGCATGTATGAGCGTTCTGGTGTGGTAAGGTGGTGTCATTTGGGCGGACGTCCGGTGGGTGATGGTGGGAGAGAAGGTGATGGGGTGTGAAGGAGGTGTGGTGGCGCTGCGGTGGTGGTGGTGATGATGTATGGTGGTAGTGTGGGGGGTTGTTTGTGTTGTTATGTATTATTTGGGTAGGGTTCTTTGGTTATATGTATGAGATATTAATGACTCTTTTATTTTTTAACTCTATATGACCTTAAAGTGACAGATTTTATTTAACTATTTTATTTTTTGTGAAAAGACCTCGCGGGCCGCACATGAACTCTTCGCGGGCCGCAACTGGCCCGCGGGCCGCAGTTGGCCGACACCCCTGGGGCCACTATGACCCAAGAGTCCTGGATATGTGGGTTCTGAGGGTATTGTAGGTCTCACATAGGTTCTTCCGTATTAACTCATTGAACTCAGAGGTCCAGTTTCATCTATCGTGAACAGGGATATGCTGTTGACAGGTAAAGGGATTGCATGGACAGTCATGGTATAGTCAAACAATTTTTTTAAGCTTTTCCCTTCCAAAAATTACTTTTTGAGTCAAAATTTGAATCAACAAAAAAGATGATTTTGTTTATACCAAATCAAACATTTTTTTCAAACAAATTTCAAAAGTTTGTGGTGGATTTGTTTTTGTTCACAAATCTTGAATTTACTAATGGAACATATTAAGGAGGATGGGTCAATTGAAGTATATGAATTTTCATCTTGATAGAATAGCCTCACCCCAAAATCCCTCATCTGTAAAGTTTCACGACGATATTTCAATCCGTTTGATGCGAGAGCTAAAAAGTTGATTTGTAAGCCCCAAGAGTACTGTGTAAAATACTATTGGGCGGACCAAAAGCATGGGGCACATTTTCGCTTAAACTTCCCAAACCCAAATATCCTTTAGCCTAAGATTTCTCAGTGGTGAAATGAGAAAAAATAGCAGCTTGCAACTGATGCAAATTCGACACTTCCGGTAAAATCTGCGGGGGGTTCTGGGGGACAAGAGCTATTACGATCGGGCCAGGCCCTTTAATAAGAAATATACAGTCAAAGTGGAGTCACACAAATACTGCTTATTTTATTTTCAGAACTCCACTGATTTGAAATGACCCGCCATGTCAAAAGTGGAAAACAATTGGTCAAGGTACATTTTTGGTTGAATCAATTGTTACCATCATTGAAAATGTTTGACATGGGAGTAATCGATATATGTCTAAAAACTAGCTTGCTAAAGTCGATGATGGTTGATATGAAAGGGAGGATGCCCCGATTTTAGGATATGAAGTTTCGTCTTGATAGATTGGCCTTCACTCAAAAACCCCATCTGTAACGTTTCGCGCCGATCTATTTCAATCCGTTTTGATGACTAAAGCTAAAAAACGTGATTTTGTAAGCCATAGAGCACTGTGTAAAACTTATTAATATTGGTCGACCAAAAGGGTCACATTTTCGCCCCTCATAACTTCCAAAACCAAACATCCTTTGTCTCTAAGATTTCACAGGGCAAAATGAGAAATGTAGCTTTCCTCTGATACCGAAAGGTTGACCACTTCCGGTTTAAACATCTAGGGCTTCTGGGGGAGGCCTATTAGCGATCGGGCCATGGACCTTTAAATGTCAAATTGTCATTTTTCAAAAACAATCAAATGATACCCGATTTTTAACATATAGATGCAAAGTCGGCTAAAAACCTGCCTGCAAAATAATGCTCTTGGAAACGGACAGCTCTGATATTCTCAGTTTTCAAAAGTTACAGCATTTCTTCCATAATCCACAAGCCTTAGCTTGGGAATTACGCACTAAGAAATCATGACCTTTGCAGGCACAAAGCATGAAACTGATGATTGTTATAAAAGGTATGCTCAAATGTTAAAGACGGGCACTGCGCAACATTTTCACAAATGTGAAATTCTTCAATTGCTCTCAAATGATAGTCTAGGAATTGGCAGAACAGAGAATATTTTACACATTAAAAATAATATATCCCAAAACAGATAGGGACATTGAATGAGGATAAAAGCATCCAGGTAATTGTAGGCCAACTTTTAAGTTTTCATAACTTTAATCAACAAATGTGTGATATTAGTTATCTACATGAATATTTTTGACTCGTAATC
>JAMKCH010021165.1:0-178930 GCA_023653785.1 Ophioderma brevispina
ACTTGTAATTAACCCCCTTTTGCAACCGGTCAGATTTAGCCTGGTCAATAAGAAAGCCACAAAGCAATGGTATGTGTGTTAGTGACCATGTGCTATTTGTCACATCTACCAGGTGTAAAATGAATAGTAGCAGTGACGTCACTGCCTCTGCTAGTTTTAGGATTTAATTCCTCCTGGAATGTTTCACAACATTGTAAACATCCCAATTGTTTTTCACAAATAAGTCAAGCGGCCTGTATAGCCACGAACACACATACCATTGCTTTTTTTCCATAGACACGTCTAAATCTGACCGGTGCAAAGTGGGTTATTACAGTCATGGAGCATAACCTGCGAGCAAATTTAGTTTATTAATATTGGCAGGAATCGGAAATTAAATGCATGAATTCTAAACATTACATTTTTGCAAAATTCTTGGATCAATATGTTTGAATATTTTTTGCCTGACTCATTCTTCCGAAGAGCTGTCATGAGAAATAATAAATATATTAGCACAAAGATTTATCTCGCCTTATGCTATGGCCTCTAAGCGCTTTCACAAATGGCCGCTGATCCTGTGGCCCAACATACCATACACCATTAAGCATCATTTTCAAGGGATGCAGCAGATAAGGATCAGCGCTTTCCCTTAGCAGTAAACATACATCGAGATACCTCGCAAAGCCGGGACCCAGCTTCCCCAAATATCGCAACGGGCTCGAACGCACGCCTATACGCACGGATGAGCATACACGGAGTCGAGCGCTTACCTGATTTGAGCTAACTTGTCTTGTCCGCTTGTAATAGTACAGGTGAATAGTCACGGGGGTTGTGGGCGCAGGGAGGGTGGGGGGAGGGTACATCAAATGGACTAACCTCTTTTCAAAGCAAATTGCTACTAACAATTGCACGTATTTGAAAGTGTTTAATGAAGGTTTTTTCCATAATAGTGGCATGTAATTATTTTGTAACTCTTTCCTTTTTTGTCCTATGTGTGAATGTTTTATCTGAGCCTCGTTATTTTAGGCCTAATAAAACAAATTGGTCGTTGGTGAGAATTTCTTTTCTTGTACTATTTTTCTCTACAGGTTAAACAAAATACAAAAGACACACAAACCTTAGCAACTTTGTGCCTGTTTTGGCAACAATGTTCCCCCCACACGCCTATTTCCATCCTCCCCCTCCACCATTCAACAAACAACGCTTGCACGATTTTGTACGGTCGGGCCGCGCGGGCGAGGGCGTGAGACCACCACTTCTTCTCTCTTTCTTCTCGTTGAAAAGAGTTCTTATTCTGTACCACTTAAAGAGGTTATTTTGTTTGAAATATTCAAATTGAGATCCCCACGATTAAATAAGGTCACAATCTTTATTAAACTCACAGTCAATTTTAGAAAATGCGGCAACCTCGCTATCAATCCTTAAAACCAGAAAATCCTCTGTCATCTGCAGTAGCGGATAGCCTTTGAAAGTGCCGTTTGATCGCCTGAACGATAACATTTAAACCTTTAGATTTAGTATTGATAAAGATCTGACTGATTTTACACGGAGCAAATTTGTCCATTTAAAAATTAACAAACAAAACAAAAAACCCAAACTGGGATTACGTGGCTGATAGCATCATTAAACGTAAAACTGTAGACAGACTCGAATTTGGTTTGTTGCTAGCGGAGGGGGGAAAGGAAATGGTATGTGCTTCACTTTTAAGGCTATGTTGAAATTTGTTTGGGGGGTTTGTTGTCAAAAATCAATGTTGTTGATTCTTCTTAAAGGTACTATCAGTACCACGGGAAAGTGTAAAAAGAATATTGACATTTACATGAGTAGCTTAAAAGATAGACTGTAGAATTATTTTTAAGTTTTTTAATTATTAAAATTTAAAAAGTGTTTTTTGGTGTTTTTAAATTTTTACCTTTTCAACATGTTTTAAATTTCTGTTCGGACAAGAAGCCCTTCAACCATTAACTAAATAATCAGGTTTTATAAAATCCGATTATTTTCCCTTGGAATTTAATCACTCGTATTATGCATGTGTTATAAATGCAGAAAATCTGACTTTTGATGATTTCTTTAATTTTCTGTTTAACAATTACCAAAATAACTTTAGTGCTTTATTTAGAACCGTTCAACTTTTAAGTATACCTTTAGATAGGTGTCTTTCGTCATGTCAGGATGAAATTTTTAAATACCCCGAAAATTTAAGAGTGAAATAGCAGCATATCATCAATATACTACATTAATATGTTCTTAGAAACCGATTTGTTAAAATAAAAGAATGTGCAAAACTGGGCACGACCCAAACCTCATTAAATTTCTTCTTCTTTTTTCGTAAAGAAAAAATATTGGCCCGTCAATACTAACATAGATGCTATCTATATATATAGACATACATCCCAGGTAACCAAGAGTCTTCCGAACTTAAAATGAAACCCCTATAAATGACCCAAATAGTATCGCAAATACCTTTAACTATACGTCAACGTCATGTTCATATAGATTACTCAAAGGTGGTAAAACCGCCTCGCATTCATTTCGACTGTTAAATCTAGTCTCTAGCTTTGGTTTTTGGGTTTTATTATTTTCGTATTTGTATTTCCTGGAAAGACTGTTACTGCTATGGGGGGGTTCACAAAGTATTCCAGGAGATGTATCATACACGAAAAAGAACAGGAAAGAAAGTAAAATATAGGAGGAAAGAATGTAAAAAAAGGAGACACTGTAAGAAACCAATTACGAAAGAAAGCAAGGAATGGAAGAAAGCACGAAATCTATGAATGAAAGAGAAATATAGTCAGTACAAAAGAAACTTTGAAGAAAGACATAAAGAAAGAGATAAAGGAAATAAAGAATAAAGAAATCAAAAACTAAAGCACATCAAGACTCAATAACGCCATCAGGAACTAAAGAAAGACTAATAAATAAAGAAAGGAAGGTTATAGAAAGATATAAAGAAAGAAAGGGGAACAAAGAAATAACGAAAGAAATAAAGAAAGGCAAGATACAGAAAGATAAAGGAAGAGATAAAGAACAAATAAAACATAGGGATATGACACAGAGCAATGCTTGCATGCATGTTCTCCACGCTTTAATGTTGGTTTCTATACGATAAGTTTACGAAAGTATACACTTAAAATGGCTATGGCCATTGCCCTCTAAGTTTGCAAAATGTATCCATCAATATAGACAAAGCATTTGAACGTTTTTCGCGGATGGCATATTTCATTTTCAGGATTTGTGTCGAAATAGGCCGTGTAACGAGCGTGGGGTAAAGCGATCAAAACTAGCTAAACCAAGGGACAAAGGTGTTCCATACATTTTCAATGTGTTAAGGCAGGGCACGGCTTTAGCCTTCTACATTTTAGTTTAACCCCGCGACTTGTTTGAATAAGAACTGTAATTTCAAAGAATCCGCAAGGTATATTTGAGACCGTAAGGTGCATTAAATTAAAGTTGAAAACTTACAGTGGCCCCCGAAGATATTTGGGATAAAAACGCTCAAATTACAATCAGGGGAAAGTTTTCCTAAAAGTTGCAAAGGGCCGGATATAATCTCAAGAACCCACGCGTACGTGTTAAACCTACGGGCGAACTAAAATGTTGTAACAAACTTCGGACTACTTTGGCCCCTAGTTCTTTTTCTTTACCCATTATAATAATATTCTACAACGGACATCTCCATTCTACTGTTGTTTCCGTTTGTTACCGGATTTTGCGGGAGAAGTTACTATAGCCGTATTGGCCCGGACACGGTTTTCTGTCCAAACAGTCTATTCTAGTGAAATGTGTGCCCGTCACAAGACCAGACTTCAATTCAATTTCACATTATGCGTAAGTAAGATTGGTGGCTTTGTTCTTTGGGTAATATCAATGTCTACTTTAATTAATGACAGATTTGAAATCTGTCAGAATACTAACTTGGCTGATAGCAAAGAACATAAAAAGGTAATGGACTTATTCTCTTTCTCTTTTAATTACATCCATTTAAAACGTTGTTATCGTATATGTATATTGAATTTCATGAAACGTTTACCAGCAACACATTTTTTCACACTGGATGAATAAACTTTAGACCACCTTAAATGCAAAAGACCAAAAGATCTCTTTCAATGAAAATTCCCAAAGCATAAATGATGGAAGGTTTCCATTTACACACAAACGTGTACTAGGGCCGGTCATTTGTAAGTGCACGTTGTCAATTTTTACATTGGACCATTAGTACAGCTGATCTTCTGGTTTCAAATTGGGTCTTTTCAATTAAAGTTATGTTAACCCAAGGTGGCTAGGAAAATAGAACAAATCCAGTGGGTTAAAATTGGCCTTTTCATTAAAAAAAGTCACTCTTCTAGAGAGATTCCATCATTTCCAATAAATGGAACTAATACATTGGCTTTGCAAATGGGTCCACTATTTCGTAAATTTTAATCTATCCATTGGAGTCCATTTGTTATGAGTGTCTAATTTTCCGACCTATGCTCTTTGGCGGCATTTTCAGCTTTTGATGATTACTAATCCGTATCGATTCTACATCGGAATAGATAATATCTTGTGCATGACGTGATTGATATCATATAAATAACGGGGTCCAATATGTGACCTGCTTACAATGAGCTTAAATTTTTTTGATATATCTTTTAATTTTCATCTGTGTGTCGACAGGTTTTTCCGAAATGGGGTCGAGTGTTGCGCCCGGTACGTGCAATTGCCGAGCGAGTTATCAGGGCTCTGACTGCTCTCAACGTAATAAACACTATTACGCAAATTCTTTAAATTTTATTTTGTAAAAACAGCAAAATATCAAAAAATAAAAAATTCTTAATTTTAATTTTGTGGGGCCAATCTTAAAGTTCATTATTTAAATGGGCTGTCTCCTTCCATATATCTTGTTAAAATAAGTCTAGTCTGTATTCAATATGATGTCAGCCACCAGACATGTTGGTGGACAAGATCATTTAACATTCCGGACTACAATACATTAAGCTCAATCGATCCATGTTTACGATTGACAGGGATCATTGACAGGTGAATGTATTGTAGTACTGGATATGCGTCTATCTTGTCAACAACATGGCGGGCTATTGAATACGGTCTATATTCTACTTCCCTTATCTTGATTATACTGGTCAATTTGTAATAATCAAGTTCTATTTTCATTTATATTGATTAAATATATATCTTTTTGATTCTGATACTATATTTGGTTTTGTTCCTCTAATTTTGTATAATGATTAACTGTTAACTCTGATTTAAGACTTTGTATCATACCTTTCATACAAGAACTTGTTACTGTTATTCTGATGAAATATGTATTTTTTGATGATTATGTAAAAAAAAACTGAACTTGAACTTTGTTTTATCATCCTCCTTTCTACTCAGCATTCTTAGGACAATTATTTCGGGACGTAATTTTGCATCACCAATCATCTTTTGAATATTTAATTACACTATACTTAATTTAGTTTTAACTTTATCTTTTATATACCGCTGTCATATGCGGTGTGTTTGTTCAATGGCCTCAGCTTAAAACGATGCTTGTCCACTTTGAAAGATTAGATTAGTTGAATTCTTGTGTAATTATGGACGATAAATTTAGTGGTTTCCTTCAGTTTACAAATTCGCGATTTGTTTAATCTCTCTTTTGAGGGGCACTACCAAACAAAAAAAAAAGAAAGCGTTTTTTGTTGTTCTTTTTGGTTGCACTCGAAAACTATTTCTATTTTTATTGTCTATCTATATAAACTAATGATTTTTTCAGTATTTCGGTCATATCCATTGAATGTGAAGGCGCTTGCAGGAATTAATTAAAAGTACCCATGAGTACTAAATCAAATGAATAGTATCGATTTGATTTAATATAAAACTACATAATATTGTATAAGTTTTCAGTGATACGGATCACCTTATTCATTAGGCCAGCTTGACGCATTCAAAAAGTATACTAACAATAGATGAATTCTATTTAATCTTTAAGAAATAATTTAAAAGTATAAACTGTTCCTTCTTGCCCACATTTATCATGCACGTTCTCAAAATTATGAACCCAGTACATTATTACAATGTCTTTTTTTTATCTGCAGCGTGTGTTCGGGCTGGATGTCAAAATGGCGGGTGTATGTATTCTTCAGGATCTGTGTCGCTGTCCCGTGGTACAGAGGATCCCAGTGTCAACTGTGTAAGTTTGACACACCCAAAATGACGTTAGCAGGGATTTTATCTTTTTTTTTTTCCCTTTTTAACTTTCTTTTCTAACTAAACTCCTCACCTCCCCACGCAACCTCACCACAAAATGAGTTAGGGTGGGTGAGTGGTAGATGGTGTACCTATTTCTCCTTATAAGTTTTCATTGGAAAAATGGCACCCTCTTGTATTATATTAAAATTTAATTTTCGAAATTAATGTCGGCATAAGCAAAGTTACACACGCAACATATCTGAGCTGAGAATTACAAAGGTTTCAACTGACATTTGGTCATTTGAGATATGGACGTTTAAAGCTCACAAAAACAGGGATATTTACCGCAAGTGGGTCCTTAAACAATTTACATTGGTGAAAATCTAAACTTGAAAACAAATCATATTACCATTTTAAAACTTAGACCAGGTAAATTTCGAAACTATTGTTATCTCACAAAAACCCATGTGGCAGTTAGAACATTGTTATTCTCGGCTCACGCTATTCCATCCAGTCATTTTCTAATTACTTAAAGACAATTCTGAAACGGTGTGGAGAAGAAGAAAATCGCGCCATTGCAACGCATCGTCCATCCTGAGGGGGCACAATTTCTCATGAGACACCCTTACGTTCTCAACAAAATACTTGGTGTCCCCCCTATTGTGTACATCTTCTATAATTAAAACTAAGGAAATCTATATACTTGGTGCTTGTTTGGTGACAATAACTTCCAAAATGCTTTATCCACCTGACCTAAACTGTTTTCAGCAAATATTGTGAAAAGACACTTACAGAAATTGCATTACAATGTGATTATGCCGGTACAATGTCAATTAAGATTAGGATGTTGTTGTAACCGATGAAATATTTTCCATGTTTTGGCTAGAAGTTTTACACCAATCATACTTTAGAAAAGTTGTAACCTTCGTCTCTGAACCAATTTTACAACAAACGCCCCGAAGGGATGGGGTGGTTACTGTCCCGTTGGGTTTCCTGAGTAAACTTCAATTTGGTACCACGGAAGCTAAGAGTATTTTAAGGATAGCTAAGAGTATCTTATTGGTACCACCGGATAGCTAAGAGTATCTCTTTCTATTGGTATTAAAATAAGTATAGCAAATACCCCCAAAATGTAATGATGCATTGGATATTTGTGGTTGCGCGAACACTATTGACGTCATACCGATATGATACTTGCATGGTACTCATTTATGTATAGATGGAAAGAGTTTGTACCATAGCTATGAATTGGTACCAACTTCATAAGTATCTGCCAGTATAATATCTTCAGTTTTTAGGTAGTTTTTCATCTACAATAAGGTCTCAGGGAGGTGTTTACCACGCTCAACATCACTTCAGAAAGGCCTATACCCGATATATAATATACCTTGTGTTATTTTTGCATGAAAAGGATTTGCACATGACCAATATAATAAAGCTTTTGGCCACCAGAAAAGGGTGTTATGTTAAATGGTGAAAAAGAAAGTAAGTAATGTGATTAACCACCATCCCTCGGTGCAGACGGGGGTAAATATTAGAAATGTACGATATAAGATTTGTATTTATTGTTATGCATTGTTTTAGCTTACAGAATTCCTTTAATTCACCAAATTTCAAGAGATGGAAAACCTCAGTCAAACCTCCGCACAACGTCAAGCTAAATTAGTATATATATCGGGACCTCGCCAATATTTCACTCAGACAATAAGGCATATACGCAGACTACCCTTTAAAAGTTTACTCTCGGAAACCCCGGGGGAGGGGTGGGGCGTTTGTATTCAAAGGTGGATATGATGCGTGAACACGGACTTCCGAAATGCACCCTAAACAAGACTATTTCCACCGACTAAAAAACAATACCCTAAAACAAGCATTTTTGTTTGTTTTGCTACCATAAAAAAGTCTTTGTCAGTTTTACTACTTAAACAACGTAAGCAATTGCATTGCGTTGATTACCCTATTATTGGCTTTGCTCATGTTGCCTTTAATTCCAAATTACAAATTTTGATGATTTTTATCTCGCGTACATAACAATGTCGGGGTTACGAAAAAAAATACCCTTTTTTCCCTATTTTTGTTGTTTGACCACCTAATCAATGTACGCGCGTTACATCGCCTGTTGGAAAACAAGAGACCCTTGTTACGCGTTTTCTTGTCACGCAATTATATCCAACCTTTGAATACAAGTGGCCCCCCCCCCCCGGACTACGAAACTCTATTCCCATAGTATTTTGGGGCCATAATGCGTTGTTTTCATACACTGCCTGTATCAGTTCCTTATCCAAGGCTAGTCACTGCTTTTAATAGTATTTATTAGATGTTACGAAGCTTTGACCTATTGCCACTCAACAAAATTTTAAAGACGTGAGAAAACCCAATGCATTACGATTTTGCCTAGAGACAGATGAGAAACAAAATATTGGATCGTGATGTTCTAACTTTTTAATGGGATTAAAAGGGACATTTTATGAGTACACAATTTGCACTAATTTGGTTTTAGAACACTTCCCATAATGTTTTAGAAAATGGGAAGGTGTCATGTGTTTATGTTCGGTACAAACCATTTTTTATGCCCAGATTGTGACCATTGGGCCTGTTTTCATCCACTTCTCCAATGCGTCTCCAGGCCACACCAGTTTGTAAAACGCTTAACCCCCAAAAAATAATGAATCTCGTGTCTTTCAAAGTATAGCTTCAAATCATACATTACGATATATTAACATATATGAACAATGTTTTTTTATAGAACTGGCAAACCCGACCTAGCTTTAATCAATATACAACAACACCCGTATCTTCTCTTAGTCAAATCAAATGTAAAATTAATTTCCGTCGTTGCAAGTTCACATAGGAAAAAAACTGGATATTCTTTTTTTACTCAAATCGCTCTCCATAACACAGCGATTTTAACCTATATTAGATTGATTATAGGGTAAGGGGTAAGATTTGGCCAAAATTAAGAGAGACTCTTTGGGGTGAAATGTAAAAATGCAATATTTAGGACTAATCAGTCGACATTGAAGAACATAGCTTCCCTAAAACCCACAAAGACAACGCTGATGTGGATGTAATGTTCATGTTTTGCAGTTTACTGTCGGCAACGATGTAGAAACGGCGGTAGATGTTATATGTCGGTCCGACAGATGTTCTTGTCAGCCAGGATTCCGGAGAAACCTGCCAAGCGGTGAGTAAAATTAAAACCGTGATTTTATTAACAAATCCAGAATTGAGATCTTAATTCAATGCCATTTTCTTTTTGTTGTTTTTTTTTTCTTTTTGTTTTTTTTTTTTTTGTTTTTTTTTTTGTTTTTTTTTTTTTTTTTTTTTTATTTCAATTTCTTGTTTCTCCTGTTCTCCCTCGCATGTTTGTATAAAGTCAACGAACGTGTTAAAGTGTATCTCATATATATGCCTATTTTGCTATAGGTCCTACTTCAAAATCTTAGAGTGTTGTTGTAGTGTCTATTCTTAAAACTTCAGACTATCGGTAATGAAAGAGTTTTTTGCTTTTATGCAACGGAGACGTTGCTAAAGGACACTTACCATCATTACCATGTCTGTGCCATTCCAAAAACCGTGTTTGTGCTCGATTTTGTTTGAAACAGACCCGGCCCAGTCCCTTTCCTCTACTTTCCGACATAACTTTGCAATCATACAAACACAATATACAGTGTTTTTGTAGCATCGTATATTGAAACAAGTGTAAATGCACAGTGAAAATCCTATCATCCCTGCGAATAGTGGTAAAAGTTGACATTTTTTACTGTCATACAAACACACTCACACCACCCTCGCCTAACACATTAATACACGATACTCCCCACACACATGAACGCAAACACACACACTCCGCACATGCACACACTTGTATTTGTGTGTGATGTTCGCATGTGGGGGTGTGGTACGTTTAGTACGCGCACCCACAATAAATACACAAAAATACAATACAAATACAGGACTAACGTTTAGCCCTTGTTAAGTTTTCCAACTTGACAACTAAAAGCCATCCAAAAATTCACAAAATGAAATGTTACAAAGAGCCTCTTTAGGAATACACATAAAGGCACGTTGAACATGCTGAATGAAGCTTCCTTCGCATGTTGGTAAAGACATCAAAACCAGGCACATCTTTGAGCTTTTCAACATCTAAATGTTACAAATTCATGACGTCCATTTTATGTTTTGTAAATGATTTGATATGAATCTCTTACCAAAAGATTGCACAAGTTGAACGTGACCAAGGAGATGAGCGGACAGGTATAACCAAACCGGTACGGCCCCACATTAGCAGTTGAAGTTCACGCGATGTGCCGTAAGCCTCCTAGTCAAATCAAAGGACGTCTCTGAATTGGAACGTCTTGGGAGTTCGTACGGGGTAGTTGTGGCATGCAGAAAGCAACAAGATGAACATCTTGAGAGATTAACCATTTTAGAGGCCAAAGGGTAAAATCCTTTTTAACACCTTAAAAATCTAAAACTGTACCAAAATAGTAATGTTTAGTTTTTGTATTTTTCATATAAAAGCAAAATCTAAAAGTTTATTTTTGCCAAGACCACAAATCTTAAAACAGAACTTTTCCAGACCAATTTCAACAAATTTCATGAGAGTAGAAACTTTTTCTAACCCTCTGCCCCCAGTGCGGATAGTTTTGGTCCTCCTCTTCCATTGATACCAAAATAAGTCCCAACATAAACTCCGCGAGCCTTCAAAATTGTCAATATTCCCAGAATAGAGATGTGATTTGTGTCTAAATAGTGTGTCAAATCTGGCCTTACATAATGTAAAACACTTGAAACATGCCGTTTTGTTTGCAGCTCTGTCAACCAGTAGTTTTTTTAAAAGTAGTTACAGACATTCCCTCGTTTGCATATGACATATCATATGTCTGTCTTATTTTTATGAAACCATACTAAACATTTACAATGTTGGATATTTGATATGATTAATGCAAATCACGACCTTGTACGACAATCCTTTGGGAGGAAATCGAGTTAGTATTATTATATCTCTTGTGTGCGAAAGTGATCAAAATTTATAAGAATCTGTATCCATATTTAGACAAACTTCTGACAGAAGCTGAAGCGATTCCCAGTGTGTTTATTCGTGATCAAATTAGTCAAATGAAGTTTTTATAACACGGGAATAAATTGAAATAGCACGTATTTAAAATACAATTTGTTCCGTAAAGCCCAAATTCTTTATGCTAACTAGTGTGAGTTCAACGAGTTTCACCCACTCAAACACCTACACATAATATGGAACACACCATGTGTATATTATATCACCCACAACCATGACAACCGTGTATGCTATCCAAACTCACGTTAAAATTCTGTGTATTTTACGGAACGAAAAAAAAAAGGTGTTATTCCAAAAAAAAAGTTTGCTGCAAGAATACGGAACGAAAATTGTCTGGCAGCATAAATTTCCAAGAAATTTTGTTTTTTCGTTTCGTAAAATAAACGAACTCGATAGACTGAAAGATGTTCGCGGTTGTGGGTGATTATAAGAATATACACGAAGATGTGTGTGGTATTATGTTTAAGTATGTGGGTGGGTGAATGGTGAACGTTGGTTGTATATACACACTAATTCGCTTATGAACTATTTACGCTTCATGGAACAAATTCCGGAATTTTAAGAGAAAAATTATGAAGCCACTTTTGTAATGGTGCACGTTTAAGTCGCAAAGTCATTGTCTGATTCAAGACATGCCTGGTGTTGTCGTTCATAGCCAAGACGCTAAGTCTTTCTTCTATACAGACAATTCTGCTGTACAAGAATGTCACAATGAAGCAGATATTTAAGACATGTCAGATTTGGAGTCTTCTGCCAAGACATTCACAGCCAGACCGTGTCTAAATTTAAAAATTGTGTGTTTTTGACATGATTTTACATGCTGTTAAACATTTTGTACTTGATTGGATTCTTTGACCCCAAAAAATAAAAATAATAATAATAATACAAGAACTTATGTAAAGCGCCTATTGCCAAAAAAGGATAGGCGCTAAGAATGAAGGAAGAAAACAGGATAGCAGATGTTGGAGAAAAGGTGGGTTTTAAGAAGCTTTTGGAAAGACATGATGGAATTAGCTCTCGTGATGGCAGGGACAAGGACACATAATCAAAATACGATTTTACAGTGTAGGGGGGATGCAATCCTAAACACTTTATTCAAGTGTTAATTCATAAACATTAGTTTTATGATTTTATTTGTATTTAGAGTTGGAGATTGAATCATAAAAAAACATCAGAGTTATGGATTGAAGTAGAAAATAGTTGAATAGCTGCCTTCTGAGATAATAAGACTGGTCATGGTCATGGAGCGTGATTTCGGGCCACCAATCTCCGACGTGCAGCCCGGGGGGGGGGGGGGGGCACTCATATATGAAAGTGACGGGGATGTGCGGATTGGACCTTCAAAGTAGGGGGCATTCGCTGATGAGGAAAACTTAAGGAAAAAAAATGGGGTCATTTGGCGAGGGATGCAAAACGGGGTCAATCACTGAGCCTCTCCCATTTTGTGAAAAAAGGGGGTCATTCTCGGCAAATGTCAACCATTCAAACCCATTTATATGTTTAAACATTAAAAGGGGCTTTTCTGTGAGAGCATGAAATGAAAAGGGGGTCATTAAGGGACATTTGATTAAAATGGGAGGGGCATCAACTGATAGTAAGAAAAAAAGGGGGTCCTTTCAGTTACAGGTTAAAGGGTGTCTTTCATTGACAGCAGTTTTTAAAACGGGGTCTTTCATTGACAGCAGTTTAAAAAAAAGGGGGTCAATATGCCCAACATCCCCGTCACCTATTTTTAGGGAGTGCCCCCCCCCCATTCTTCAGCAGCCAGAAGTCACTTTTAGTTCAATGCAGAACCATTCACAGAATCTCACACTTTGTTCTAGAAAGGACCGTCTTTACAAAAGTTTTTAAGTTGGTTTTTGATGGGTTCTTTACCATATTTTTAAAACATGTGAGTCTTTGAAGTTGTTGAGGTACATTTTGTATTTAATACTTTCCTTTTTTATATTTTTTTTGGGTGGGGAAGGGGCTTATACTGAGAATGCATTTTAGGAAGTGATCTACATTTTCAGAGCTAAAAGGTTCTACGTACATATTTTCAAAGAGAGTCGTCAGTAAAAGTGGCTTTCTTGAATAAGATCCATTTTTGATTGAATTCATGTTATACTCAGTATTAGATTTTTTTTAAATTAAAGGGATTAGCAGCCGTAATGCGAGAGAATCGAAAAAAGGTGAAAAAAATCATCAAATTCATACTTTGTATTTTTGTTACTGGCAGGATATGGCGAACATAACCTCAGTGTTTGCTTGGAATCCGTGTATTAAAAGACATGGCAGTACTTTTTATCTGATTCCTGTAATTTTTTATACGTTTGCGTATCAAAATTCCGACTTGAGATCAAAAAGCCTTTCCTCGTGAATATCCCAGATTTTAAGCACGATCTTGTGTACATGATCAATCTTTGACCTTAAAATATTTCTTGTTTATTCGTTTATTCTGTACCGGTGTAAACCACAATAACTGTTTAGTGTAGATTTTTGAGATATATGTGAACGTCTGACAATTCCTCAAATACTTCATTTTTCACTATTTGGTTGTTTGTTTCTACATTACAGCAGTATATGCAAATTTTTTGTTACACATATTATCCCTGATTTTATAATTTAAAAATTGCATTTCCACATTTTTCGATGCTCTCGATTATCCTGCTAAGATTCCCTTTAATTCGTAGTAAGTTTAAAGTTCATGCGGTAGTGTATGCCCAATGGGCTTAGCGATAATTACTCCAAAGATATGTTGAATTACCGCCAGAGTAGGTAGTGGAGTATAAAGACGACCGGACTGAAATAAGATCTGGTCCCTGTATTTCTCCCTTAAGGTGTTTACAAAAGTAGACGGCAAATATTTCAATTTCTACTCATTTGCTAATATCTCCTGGCAAACGCAGAATGTCTTTGATATACCCTTGTATTACTGGTCTGTACCTTTTCTATTATACTTGACTCCAGCTGCAACATGTCTTGATCCATTGTAAAAATAGACTCAATACCACTGCCAAGTGGTGGACGTTATGTTATTTCAGTGGATATCGAAGTATTTGGAATAGAAAGTATTCCACTTTAAAACTCAAAATGTTTGTTGTTTACCGTCAATCTTATTCAACGACAATAAACACGGTTCGGCAGCATTAACAAGCTGCCAAACCATTCCAAGGAAGGACGAAAGCCTAACAAGTTTTTTAAAAATCTATCGCTTAAAGCTAATTATCATTCGTTTTCTTCCCAATCAAAATGCCCATTTTTTGTCCTCTAAATTCTAGAGTTATCGGTCACATCAACAACTATATTACTTTCTTTGTAAAACCGTCTTTAATGTAAGCAATTTTAAAGCAGTCTTGTAAGATGCCAGTTACGACTTTTTTAAACCTTACAAAGTCCGGATCCCCACTTTTATTCTAGTAAAAAAAGCAAAAAATCGTTATTTCCTTGACAAATACTGCGTGTTACTCTTAGCCACTTCCAGGGTCTTTAATATTACAACCAACCATGACAAAGTGGCCAAAAGGTACTTTGAAAAAATAGGGGGCGCGATTTGTTTACCTCGCTGATAGTGACTTGAAATAGCGCCGCGGAGGCCCCCCGCCCCCCATGTTTATACGTTGATTTTCGCGTAAATTATTTTAGCGGGTTCAAATTTCAGTTTGAATGTATACGTGTCATCAACATCTACACCTTAAGCCCATTCATACTTCCATTGCATCAGAATGCGGTGCAATTATGTGTCGCATCTGCACTCTACTACTGCCATTGCTATAAAGTTAAATTCAATTTTAACCTTTTAAAGCCAACTCCTCACCGATTTCTTCGAAATGTAACATCGCTCCCCTTATTTTTTCATCAAAGTCCACTTTTTGCACTGTTGTACCTTGGAGAATTGTTTTGTAAAGACCCCTGTAGTCGCTAAGCTTAACATGCCGTATTGGTCAAAGAATGACATTTTGTTATACATTGGTTTACAATTAAAGTCGGACTCGATTTTATTAGTAAACAAATAAGTCGTGAATGGCAATCTTTAAATGCTTTGTGTCTGTTTTTCACAAATAATATGTTGAATTATGACCTAACAATAGCAATTTAGACACAAAATTGGGCATTTTGAGTTTGGGAAAAAATGACTGAGAGTGGCTTTAATTGGATATGAGATATGATTAAGTTGAGCTGCATGAGAAAGTGATCGATATATTGAAACGCAAATCATCACACCGCAGACGCAGTGGCAACTGACTTTTAATTAATCCTAACATGAATCTGATTTCCACTGGGCTAATCCACTATGTGCTTTCCCACCGCACTCTTCCACACACCCGCACACACCCACCCACACAAACACGCACCCCCCCAAAAAAAACAAACCCACATACAACCGTCATGAGTCAGGACTGCTGATATTTAAAACTACTTAGCATCAAGCATGAAGCTGGCATAAATCAGAAAATTGCTAACACTTGATGGCGCTATGGAGTATAATTTGCTGGTGGACAGGCGGTGGCGGCCAAGCTATTCATATGCGCAAAACGTCCGAACGAGTCAAGGATGATTGCCTGAACAGGACTTTGGAGATTTGAAGTCACTGTGCGCGTTATAAGAGATCCGTGAGTGGCGAGTGTGGATTCCCGTACGGAGCCACGGAGCCGCGGCCGTTTAAAATTGTCCTGCTTAATCGGTGGTGCATAATTGTGCTGCAAAATCTATTGCATCAGATCGTTTTTAAATACCCGGACATGAGTAAAGGTAGTGCCATCATGCAAGTCCAACGAATCATCCACGGTGGTGGCATGGGCTACACTGGTACCGGGCCTGGTAGATTAGTCCGCACTGATAAATAGCGGTGACTCTGCGATTGAACATGAAGTCAAGCGAGCCTCGTTCAAAATGGATGACCCGTTGTACTGCGTTATTCATACCAAACAAATACTTAGACTGGAGTTCATTCTTCAACTCCAACGAGATTTCTGAGGGAAAAATATTGATATCAAACATATTTTCGACTTTAGAATATTTGTCAAATTTTAGTGATTACTTGGCTAAACATGGGAACGGCCCTAAAACGACGCTATCGTGGCCGGCCCCCCCCCCCGCTGTGACGAATGCGTTTTCAAGGTTGTAGAGGGTTCAATAATAAATTGTGTGCATTTCACAATAAATACGTTTGGGGGAGACTGGGTTCATGATCAAAGAAATTGAAAGTCTTCTGCTATAAACAGGTGGTGGCGACCAAGAAGTTCCAAATTTAGACGTCGTCATTGGTGTAACAAGAAAAAACGAAATCTTGATGAAAAATCCTGCTTTTATATATTATCAAGCAATATTGTCTAATTCCAAAACCGTTGGAGCTGAAGAATCCACTTCACTGTAAGCGTTATTATTAAATAGTTAGATATGATTGTATAATGGACAAGGACGAGGTCGAATACGGGTCATAGTAACACCCTTGACCGATCCATATCAAAGCGCCTAAATCGGGTGTTGTGGTGTCCAGTCTGTAATAGACCAGTTTAACAGTATACAAATACTACATTGTTTATATCGGAAATAGGGCCACTATTTTCCCGAGGTACTGGCTATACGGGCCTATCACCCCGAACCTGAGGATAGGGGTTATAGGCCCGTAGCCATTACCAAGGGAATAATAGTGTGCCCTATTTCCCGATATAAACCATGTAGTTTTTTTTTATTACCCTCACTGTGACTCGGGGACGAGGTTTAGGGAAACAGTTCAATAATATTGCCGCTAGGGAACTAGCTCGCGTAATGGAACAGCCAATGAAATAGCATATTATGTTCATGAATTTCATGAGTGTACTACATGTTTGTAAACACTGTTGGGCCTGTACTGAGTAGGTCGTCTGCTGTTACACACTGGGCAATTGATCTGTTAGAGTTTCAATACTATGGGCCATTACGATTCGCAGGAATGGATTCGCAGGCAACAATAGGACATGTAGGATGTTTAATTGGGTGGGCTACTAACCAGTTAACAGCATGTTTGTAAACATGTTAGGGCCCTGGTATCTTGAAATAGGTCGGCCTGACTGGTTACACACTGGGCAATTGTTATCTGTTAGAGTTCAATACTATTGGCCATAACTATCAGGAATGGATTCGCAGGCCACAAAAAGTGACGTATGATGTTAACTGGTTTATTCCTGCTAATCTTATGTTGATTCTTGGGTGAGTTGCTAATTTGACTGAGCTTGGCTTCGCCATCTCCTGGCTAAAAAATGTACGGGCGCCTCAAGGTTTTAGCTAGTCTTTAGCGCAAGGGGTAGGACATGCCAACCTAACACACAGTGATTCAATCGCATCAACACTCCGGCATACCCGACGTGCCTGTCTTTTCCAAAGACTCACGCGCATGAGTGCGCCCTTATGCATTTTCTGATGGTGTCCAGACAAAGACTTAACTACAGGCTTATTCTGTCACGAATATTTGAATTCCTGTTGTTGCATCGGGGATAATCATTAATCCACTACCCCGACGGATTTGAAGTTAATAATGTTTCAATATTTCATGGTATTACTTAATTTATTGAACAAAGGTTTAAAAGAAACACGTAGAATTCCATAAAACACCGTTTGGAAATCCCAATACCCAAATCGAGCCAGTCGTCTCCACCCCGTCCCTCGCCGCTTTTAGCGATTGTCTGATGTTTGCTGGATTCACAGTTAAAGGGATAAGCAGTGATTTACTGATCCAAACATCGAAAAAATCATCAAAATTGGTATTTTGGTGTTTTTTATTCCTACATGAAGTAGTTTTGTGGAATTGTACATACTTATATTTCATTTATATCCTAACATTTCCACATTTCATTGCTTCTCTCACTTATTGCTGCTTATCCCTTTAAGACCGATTCGTTTGTTTGCAGCACTCGTGACAACATTGGGCCTTATATCGGTGGATCGTCATCGTCAAAATAAAATTTGATAGTTTCTTATAATAAATAAAATCTGAAACGTCGTCGATCATTTTTCTATCTCTGTGCTTTTTAATTGCAGCGGCCTGTTACGGCGGTTGTCCTCAAGGTAGTAGATGTGTATCTCCTGGGAGGTGTGTCAATGTCGGCACGGGAGGAGGTGGTGTGGGCAATACCTATAGAATGTCTTCTTACAGGTACGTGTGTGACTGATTAGGAATGAACGGGTGTTTCCATAAGATGACACCCTTTTCTGACATACTTTTCTGACACCCTATGAAATCGGAAACCTTAACGGACCTTAACGGAATAAACCACACGGTTTATGTGGTTTATTCCGTTAAGGTTTCCGAATTCATAGGGTGTCAGAAAAATATGTCAGAAAAGGGTGTCACCTTTTGGAAACACCCGGAATGAACATGTTCTTGGTTATTTGCATAAGAACACAGCCTTGTAAACGTAATGTCATGGCCGTACGCAGGATTTATTTGGGGGAGGGGGGGATGGGGGACTTCGAAAAAAGTGGGCCTTTTTTGGTAAAAGTGGACCAAAAGCCCCTATAATGGACTTTTGGTAACTATTTGAAAAATTTGATCACCAAAAAGTGGACTTTCTTGTCAAGTTGTTTCTCAATTTGGGACCGTCTTATCAAAAACTTCAGCATAAGTGGACCTTTTGCCCCTTTTGTGGAACTTGAGGGGTGCGATTTAATTTGAAATAAGCCATGTATTCTATGAGTAAATTAATTTGATGGCAATTCTCATCATATGACAAACTTGACCTTTGACCTATTTGTAGTCAGTCGAGCACATGAGATGAAGTAACCAACACCCAATCTTTACTCTTGGAAAAGACACTAATTTTAGCAAACTTATTTTGAAATTGATAAACAAAAATTCAAACGAATATTTTAGACAAGTTGTATTGTGATCGTCAGCAGATGCCTTTTGTTTGTTTGTTTGTTTGTTTGTTTATTTGTTTGTTAATAGCAAATGATTGGCTGGTTACCTTTTGCTGGTAGTGATCATTTAAAAAAATGCAAATTAGGATATCCGAAAACAAGAGGTTTGGAATCAGTACTGTCTATATTGCATAGTGGGATTGTTTTCAGATCTGCTAATGCGTTACTTTGAGAATAAAAGATGATATTTTTTGTTTTGGCCATCTTAGATGGTGTCATAATGGATGGGCATCCAATATTTTGAGTGGTGGATGCCGGCGCGATAAAATATTGGATGCCCATCCATTATGACACCATCTAAGATTGTCAAAACATAAAATCTCATCTTTTATTCTCATTCTTATTTAGAATTGTGGAATTTTTTTTATCGACATAATTTATTTATCAAAATAGTCTTACATCATTCTTTTCTATTCATTTAAATAATTGCACCCTCTTGAAAACAAATGTTTCAATCCAAGGAACCAAAGTCATCGCGTGGTGATCTCACGCTGCATTTGCGTACCAACGCGTCATGCACGACGCTGCATAAACGTTTGCAACGTAACCATATCTGGTAAATTTTCCCTTTCCATTT
Organism: Ophioderma brevispina; assembly: GCA_023653785.1. Classification (NCBI taxonomy): domain Eukaryota; kingdom Metazoa; phylum Echinodermata; class Ophiuroidea; order Amphilepidida; family Ophiodermatidae; genus Ophioderma; species Ophioderma brevispina. The sequence continues at coordinate 19,683 of JAMKCH010021165.1, forward strand.
CAAAATTTGGCTCTGGCAACATGCCTGTGTAATACCATTACATTCATGGTTCATTTTTGTTGAGACATTCCGTTGTGTAATTTATCTCGAATTCGATTACAGATGCTAGTAGTTTATTCAATCATTTTGATCAGACACGGGGAAATCTTAAAGGTCACATATGAATTGACATATTGATTATGTCTTGTATATCCAACATTTTAAGTAGAAAATCCTGTCGAAAGAGTGTCCAATTAATATGGTAAAATAATGGTCGTGCTATATTTGTGTGGAAATATGTTTATGCCATATGACTAAAGCAATTGCTCCATGTAAATGGAGAATCAAGGGAATGCGAACTTTTTAAACGGAAACGAAGGGAAAGGCGACTTTTTGGCCGAAAAGTCGCCCATAGTCGGCATCAGGTTACGTATTGAAATGTCTGCATAGCCTCATCGGATAATACAGTTACGAGGTTTAGAAAAACCGGGTACATGCAGATGCGGTAATGTAGTGAGAGCGCCCATGCCCAGCTGTGTTCAGGAATATGGCCGATATCGATCGAGTGGTCTTTGAACTTGAATGTGACAACGCGTTGCAACATGTGCAAGCTATGCACTTCACTCCGTTTTAAAACAGTTTTCAAAAGGGAGACATTGGGTGACAGCAATACAAGAAACGCAGTCTTTCCGTGAGAGACTTAAACGTGGAGATGGAGGAATAAATATGGCTGAATATCCCCGTCATACATCTCAGTGAGCATCCCATTAGATCATTGGCGCTCCTGCTTCACTCTAGTCAAATGTGCGGCAATATGGCTCACTGTTTTCCCACCAAAACATTTACGTACGCAAGTATACATTTATTCTGTTGTGATATTTTGGCGGGAAAATAGCGGGCAGTAAAAAACGAGAAAGCCAAATGTACCACTAATCCTCAGATGTGGAATAGATGTGACAGCAAAGTAAAGACGATTTCAAGCTGTGGCCATTAGAATAATGCATCTAAACACAGTAGAATCAGGCTGGTGGGTGAAAAGTGGAAACCTCTGCCAAACGTTTTAGTTTTGTTCTTTTTAATAAAATTGTTAGCTAATATTCATCACTACTTATGTTAACCTTTTCGGAATCCGCAAGTTTGAATTGGAAAATAATCACTTCGGTGAGCACATTTATGAATTAACGTCTTAAATCCCATATCTTGACATGCTGCTTTTCAATCAATATGGGCAATATATCTCAATTATTTTTTTGATGAAATTCGTCATTCAGACAACCTAAATGTCGGATGTAATATCTCAAAATCTCACGTGCGCTAATTGACATTTACGAATTCACCATATCTGCATAATTTTATGACATTATCTTGAAATGTGTTCAAATCAACTACTATTTGTTCGTGTTTTGAAAATATCAAGCTATATTTGACATTTCAACAAGTACTTATCTTTTTTAATCCGCAGCAAAAATTGTCGCCCCACATCTTACACCGGGCAAACTTCGTCAAGAGTATGGAAACAGAAATCAAGGACGACTTACACAGATGGGACCCTATTTAAGGAATGTATGCCCACGCACAAGGTAAGAATCTGCTTGTCAAAGCAATTAGCTTAGATCATAGGTATGATTATTATTGGCTCAAAGATATTATTGTTGTGAGCTAATGTCATGGTGACGCGTCTGATGTTTATCTATTGTTTGTGATCAATAATTCAACCTTTAATAGATTCTTCTCCATGCAGTCTTTAAGATTGATTTTTTAATGACGTTAATCATGATTGCTTGGAAGGACGACATCAGGGATGATAATGACATTTTGAAGTCAAAGTTCATCTAAGGGATAATAAGAAGTGTCATTGTGAAAATTTCTTAAAATGCTTGTGTTCACACAGAACGAATGTGTATTCGTTGGAGATGACCATGATGATCATTGAGAATTGGGTTATGGAATGCTTGGGGATAAAAGGGGCAAAGGTCATTTAAGGTCATCTAAGATAGGTGATCTCTTCTGAAGATATGCTTTGAAGATACTTTTTTCAAGATACATTTAAATACTTGCTTATGCAAGATGTATTTACCAAACCAATAAAATAATTTGTGAGATCCAGAGCTCACTTGAGGTTAATGTTTCTAGATATAAGGGCAACTCCAGGACTACTGTTTTGGCTCAGTGGAAATTTTGCTTAGTTTTTTGAAATGACTGGAAAGAAAGGTCGTTTGCTATCGTCGGTTCCACAGGAGGTATGACTTGCGATGTGCTGCAATTGGCAGTCATTCAAAAATGAATTTTCTTTCTATTTTTTATTTCTAATTGTCATTGTTGTAAAGGCAAATGTATTGCCAAGACTTATCGTGTGCCAAGACACAATTTTATAGTATATTATTTTTTTGCCGGTTACAGCCATACATTTGAAGGGGCAAAAGAAAATCTGCATCCCATGCCCTACCAAAATAAAAACCAAGAACACACGGCACCAATCATTTTGTAACCTTATTCCATATTTATTGTTCTTCTTCTCTACACAGTATACAGTATACCGTAAGTTATCGCACATACTACAAGACGTTTTACCGAATGACTTGCAAAGGGCCAACATGACAGTGAAGATATATGGCACAAGTTTGAAACCATTTAACTTATTATTTGTAACTTAAGTTGTATAAACTTTGTTGTTCTTGCATCTCGAATTGTATTAAAACATCACTTTCCGCTTCTCTTCACCAGATTACTTTTGTTATGATTTAGCTATGTTAATTTGATAACTGAAATTTGTATTATTTACTTTTATGCGATAAAATTTATCGCAAATATGTTTAATGTATTGTTACTGTGTTCAGATTTACAAAAATATTTTTATTTATATATGAAGAACACACAACCTGGGATACACAAAATATAAGCAAATATGTATTTCTGAACATGTTATTATTTTGTGAGAATTTTTCTCTAACAAGTATAGATAAATTTGTAAGTGTCCCCTTTTTACCATTGTTGTAAGTATATGTGTATTAAATCTGACATATGTTAGGAGTAATTTGTAATTTTGTATGTTGTGAGTATAAAGGGAAATATTATGATAGAATATGTAAACTGTGGACTTTATGGGAAAAAGAAAAAAAAAGCCATTGAGATGCCGTTGTTAATAAAATAAATGTGCTGGGGAGAAAAATAAGGGCCGGGGACGCAATTTGGTACCTCAAATTGTATGTTTTTTTCCCCTTAGTAATAGGGCAATCTCTTTTGGTTGGTGTTGAAGACTACTGTGCATTACTGAATTGCGCATTGCTCAATTTGTGTAGTTTAACAAGTCCTAGATCAAAATCCTGGTTCCCAAAGTCGCTGCCCGAGGCACAGTGCTCATCCTCTTTACATACACTGTTAAAAAATGTACCGTAAATTTACGGAAATTTCTGGCAGCAGTATTTCTCGGTCATTTTTAGGGTAAATTTACAGAAATTTCTGTCAGTTAAACGGACTTTGACAGTAATTTTACAGAATTTTGTCTCATATTACGGAAAATATATGTATTTTAAAACAGATTTTTCCGTAATTTAAAAGTTACTAACGAACAAAAGTCCGGAAATATGACTGCCAGAATGTTTGAAATATTTCCGTAAATTAACATTTTTAGCTATTTTTTTATGTTTTTGGTTTTTTATTTTTCTTGTTTTTAAACAGATTTGTCCGTAAATGTTACGGAAAATCTGTTTTCTTAATTTCGGGAAATTTTGTAACAGAGTTAGCAGTTCACTCTACTATTGGTGAGTGGGTGGTGGGTGGGTGGGGTGTATATGTGTATGTTGGGATGGTAGTGAGAGAGTCATGTACCTTTTTGCCGCCGATAAAATATATTTTCCTTTTGTACAGATAATTTTGCGCAACCACAGTGGAGAAACAAGACAACTTTATATAGAGGTTTGGTTGGTCGGGACGAGTGAAATAAGAACATAAGGACGAAGATGTAATTGCTCTTTCCTCTAACCTAGCACTCTATTCATCCTTCCCTGACAAAAAGTAATATGAAGAATATAGTTGACAAGTTTTAAGGATGGTTTTCAGTCTCCGCCCTTTTCAAAATTTCAACACTTTGTCAATTTTGTCAAATTTTATTTCATTCATTATCGGATAATTGAAATGTGAAAGTTCTCTTTCTCCCGACGTTTTTTTTAACTTGGACGTGTAAGATACATTTCAAAATATAACATTATTTTATTGATGCTCTTCTTGAAAACGAAAGTGTTGAATGGTAAAGATTTATAGTAAAGTAAAAGCTATATTCATGTGATTTACTATGATGTTGACAAAGTTTGTAAGTATGTTGAGTCATTAATCCATATGCTCATGTTGTAATTTGAAGAACAATTATTGGAGACCAAGCTCTAAGCTGTGAAAATTGTAATTTTCAAAGCTAAAAATATTTCGAGTTTAGTCGGCTAGTAGTGTTTAAGAATTATCACTCAGTGCTTAGGACTTTGACAAGCAATAGGAATTGAACATTTTGTGCTTAATAGGATGGGAATATATTTAGAAAGTGACTAAACAAAAACGTTTAGTTCCTCGAAGTAAAATGTGCCATATATCGCTTATAAATTAGTATTAAAAGAATAAAAGGATGACTCTCTTTTTAATGAAAAAAGTATAAAAACTTTGTAAAACATTTGAAAATGATATATTGTTTTCTTCCGGATACTTATCACCTGGCTGTTCTACCAGATATTTTACTGATGTGATTTAGATAAACATAGTGTTTCCTGAAGTTGACATGGTGTTTCCCTGGCACGTGCACATAAATCTATGAATTCAGCAACCTTTACAGGAGGAAGCACATATAAAGGTGCAGAATTCGTATGTGTCAATTTATCAGGGTATCACCTAACGCAAACGCCCAGCATATTCTTTTTAAAGAGAAGATGAGTATGAATGAAAGTCTTCAAAGATTTCAAAAATTCGCATCAATATTTTGGTCAGTCACGTGTGAATCTTTAACAACAGAGGATGAAATTGCGCAATCAGGGCGAGTTTTTCACTAGGCGTTGAAGTGTTCCGATAATGGTCACCATTCAAGCCATATGTAGGAATTTGCGCAAATCGTCTGTTAAAAATAAAATTAATTATTCAGATTGTGCCTTTGTATAATTTTGGGATGGTAACTCAAAGTTCTCAAAACGGACACAATTCTAAATGTAATTTTTGACCACTCTTTGGGTTTATAGTCTACAGGGTGTTCCAAAGCAGGTTACATGTAGAAAAATATCACCACTTTTAATATGGTGCAATAGTAACAGTTTTCTCAGGAAATATTTTCCTCAATATTTCTGCGGCGATCCTAATCTTTGTGGTTTTCAAGAGGATGGACATATGGATGCGAACCAGAAAGTGTACGAAGGTTACGATAAATGGACAATGGACAAAGTACTGCTTTGTCTGCTTTCCCAAATCCTAACACCATTTATGCCTTGAACATGTTGAAAAAAATATAGAACCAGTTTAATCCGTTGCGCAGTGCAGTACTAAATCAAACCTAATCATATCTTAAGCACATTACGTTACGCTTTGAAACAGCACGCAACTCATGTTAATAATGTTGCCAGCTATCCAAGAATGTGCAACTCTTTCTTCTGAGAATGTTAAAAGGGAATTTATTAATTGAATAGTCCATGGAGTTATTTATTTAATTAAAATCGTCAATTAACTTTTGGAGACACCCTATACATGTGAAAATAAAGAATTACATGAAGCAAAATATCAACAACAAAAAAAAAGAAGAAAAAACAAGACAAAGAGGCTAAAATTTTGAGATTTTACTCGATTGGCCGACGCTACCTTCGTACGTATACTGTCGATTAGACTACATGGTGATAAATCGTAAAGTGAAAGTGGTTGATAATTGTAAGTATTGGGCATTCAGAATTAATATTGACCTGTTTTCGACTTTATACCAAAGTTCAAACACTGCAAACTGACTAAGAGTTGTTTACCACCTCGCAACTTTGAAGACCATATTCCTTTCGACGACTATCACTTTTAAACATAACGATAGGCTTAACTTGCTGCGAACCCAAGCAAAACGGTTCAGTTTGCATATTATATTTTGTGAGATGTAAATGTTTATCAGTAATCAGTACCTTGTAATTAGATGTATTGTGATGAAAATACATTAGCAAATGACTAATTTTGTTCATCCGATTGTGATATTGATTTGAGTAAGTGATATAGAATACCGTATTTATCTTTGCAATAAATAAGATAAAACACACACTGGCCAAAAGTATTACAACGTGCAGAAAAAATATTTATAATCACAATTGGACTTCAAATTGTACCAGAAGTTCTGGACTACATATTACGTAATTAATGCCACAATTGTGTTTTTAAAACATATGTTATCCCTAAGAATCCAAGAGCTCGAAAAACGTTTGATTAGATTGTCATGTTCCTTAAATATTGCGGATTAAAAGAGGTGGCAAACGATAACTTGTCGATTGTACTCCAGAAGGAATACAGACACATGGACGTAACAAGGGCTTCAAAAGAGCCGCTACGGTATTGTTAGGGTTTACTTAAATGTTTACGTGAGAAAATCGGAGTGGCTTTATGGACCGGAAATGAGATAATGTCAATGATGGGAGCGTGTCAATCACTCTTGTACACGGGAAATTGAATGGCAAGAAGAGGTCACGTGATAACTTGAAAAAAACATCTTTTTCATAACACCATAGACATTATGCAGTTTGTCATTGAAAGTGAATATGTATGCAAACATGAATTGCGCAAAACCACGTGATTTATCATTCATATTGCACTGCGGATGTCGCCGAAATTTTCCCCAAAATTGAAGACCACTGTCTTCCATTGTCGTTATCGCATTCCCGGTTCAAACCACCACTCCGATTTGCTCCAGTAAACATTCAGGTAACCCTACACTCGCCCCGCAAATGGGTCTGTATCTCTGGAGTGCCATCGTCAAGTGTATCGTTCGCTCAGATCTTTAATTGCTATATTAGGGAACCGTGGCAATCAAAATCAGACGGTTTTTTCGGTCTTACTGTATTTTGCGAAACGAACGAAACAGAACTCCATTGGATTACACGCTTTATTCCGTTAGCACGTTGTGCATACAGACGGAATACAAGCGTGTAATCCAATGGGGTTAGTTTCGTTGCAAACGACAGTAAGCCGTTTTTTTTTTCTGTATTTGTAATATGTTGGCCAGTGTGTGTACCAACATTCACAATATTTCACTGAGTATGTAGCATTAGGTGCATTTTGAAAATGCAGTATATTTTGAGTTGTATCCGCGTTGTCTACGAGTAACACCGATCTTTTATTTGTCTTCCATTATGATACAATTTTTTTTTTTCTGACTTAATACAAATTGATTTCAAATAAAAAGCAAAAAACTAAATAATTAAAAAAAAAAACCAACCTGACTTATTGTCTGCAGCAGCTCTTGGACGACGGTTTCTTCTACATGGTATTATTTCTCTTAAGAAAACAAAACAGAAAAACAATATTCAATATTTTGATTTAAATCCACGCGTTAGGAATCCTGCCAGCGGCTTCTGTTGTTTTGTCGCGGATGCCATAAGCTCTTTAACAGTATATAGGGATGAACCATTTAGAATGTCAAGGGGCATGGAGGTTGGGGTCGGGCGGAATACATTCCGCCCATAGCAAATTAAGTCTGTATTATTATATTAAAAGACTTAAAAAAGTACACTTTTGTAAGTATCTTTAAAAAAAAAAGTTATTTTAGAGGTGGGGGGGGGATTTTTTTACTGATCAGTTAGAGCGGTGGTGTTGGTTTGTTTTTGTGGCAGATTTTCTAAAATCAATGCAGGGGCATATAGACGGGGGAGGGTGGGGGTGTCTGGAAGCAGTTTCGTCCAGAGTTTCCTGCGTCATTCATAAAATGATGGAATTATTTTATATGATTAATTGGAAGTGTATGAACTTAGGATAAAAAATACCATCAACATCCCGGGATCAAAACATACCAAACACCTCATTTTGTTTTACCACAGACTGCCATAAATTGCGGGGAAACGAGTCAATTTAATGATGTGAAGATAATGTGATTGACATGGAGCTGTAATTATAAGTGTGTTAATAAATGTTTTTTTTTTGTAGATAAACATGCACAGTTTGTAAGATTGTGATCATTTAGTGTTACAGAACTTAAGGGGGGGGGGTCAGACTTGAATTTTGAGATTATTTTACTCCATCTTCTCGATGATGGCAGGTCGTATCATACATAAAACTCTTGTTGAGAGTTTCTAAACATGACAAGGGCGAGTAAAAAAAAAAACGTGACCATGATTGTGTCTACCATTTTGAATCTTTAAGCAAAATATGATCTACATATATGGTATCATCTGAAAGGTAGTCATTAACTTTAATTGCTGCAAAGATCATTCACATCAGTTAGTTATAGGACCGAGTTACATTAGTTTGAACCAAGTACTCGGTTTCTGCTACTGGCACTGGTTCACCTAAATTACGGCGTTCAGCAAGGAATTCAGTGTCCAAGAGGTCAAGGGACTGTGGATCCCATGGATTTCAAGTGATTTTAAAGCATCACACCTATTTAGATACCTTAAATAGGTTCCACAGAGAACAAGAAAAGTTTTGATGGAGAATTCCCAGGGGTGGCAGATCGCAGCCATCTTGGTTTTCAAATTGGCGGCCATTTTGGAGATTTTCAATCATAACTCGAGTTGTGAATGTGCTCGGAAGCTAGTTTTGGTGCCAAAACGTCATGTTAAAACACCTACAACTCTCTGGAAAGGATACAGCTAGATGGAAGGAGGAACATTAAGAATCGGCAGCCATTTTGTTTTTCAAAATGGCGCCCAATTACCATGTTTATTGTACAATTTTCAGCCGTCATTTAGTGGTGAGTTTAATAAAAACTTTAATTATGGTGACACAATCTCCATTTTAACTAGTCAAGATGGATATAAAGATGTTTAAGATTTGATAAGAGTAAAGTGATTCTTCATCCCTCTGTATTAATTTATTTCAAAATGGCAGTAATTATGGACTTTGTTACCCTTATCTTACCAAGACTTTTTTTGCCCACCCCCATGCTATGATTTTGGTGTCCCCTTCTTTCCATTGATACCAAAATAAGTATGAAACAACCCATAGGATGGCATCACGTGATGTAATAAATATGCAATCCGCAAAATTTTAATTCTACAGAATAGGCACAAATTCCAATTTTGCACTATAAAGGTATGCATATTGGATTTTGTCAGGCGGTTTCAGCTTTGAAGGTGGCACTGATAATTGCACATGAACATGAGTTGTAGAGCTATACTAATAGAATATTTGACCATAAAAGTTGTACCATAAAACTATCTTGGTTGCAAACCACACCCTCCCCCCCCCCCCCCACACACACAAAACACTCATCTGCCTTATGGGTGGTTCTATGTAAAAGACGAGAACAACTGGAAGCATTTTGCGAATGTATTGGCGCACCGGAGGAAAGTGTACGGGGTGTCACCCCCTTGTTAAGACTAGGGCTAAACCCGATACACAAAAACACTGGCCACAATTTACATAGAATCATCGCCGTGGTGGTATCGCCATGGTAGCTGTAAATAGTGCTGCTCTGGTAGGAAGCAGACCATACAATTGTGCATGTTTCTTGCCCTGGGTACTTGGCGCGACCAACAAAAATCCTCACAGCAAGAAATATAAGGTCTCGTCAGCTTTCAAAAACAGAACAAGTTTCATTGCTAACTTACAAACAAATGCTTTGATGGCAGGGCTAATAGGATTGCTTTATGTGATGTTTCTGCCACTCCCGAGCTGTGAAAGGGCATCTTGTCACCATCTTTGCCAAATTTCTTTCAAGTCCTTCCGAAACGTCAGCTTTCCTTGCAGCAAATCTGCAGTTGACATCTGCCCAGATAATGCATGGGAAATAGGGGAAGAAATGCGGCCCTCTATGAGCATTCCAGAGCATTGTAAATAGGGCATATGGGGTATACTCCTGCGACAAAACCTGACAGTAAGGATAAAGGTGGTTTTAAGCGCAGAATGGTAGAATGGCTATAGTAGAAAGGACGTCTGGGGTGTGTGAAAAATTCTTACAGAGTGGCCATCAATTATTTGTGTAGCTTTAGACATGTAGAATGAGCTTGTGTGTGCTTCTTGGATTCTGCTGAGACCTTCAATTTCTTCGAAGGGTGGATTACGGGCAAAGAAGAAAGAAACAGGCACAAATCAGAGGGTCGGTTGGTCGGGCCTCGACTGAGCTGCCCACTTTGACCATCATGCGAGCCCCCTACCACTCAATGTCTTGGTACAATGAGATAGAGTGTACCAAAACCGGAGTTAACCCAGGGCCCAATTACTTAGGGTAGGCTTTGGTTGAATACCAAATTCAAGCCTGTGATGACAGTACTCATTTGGTGAAGACTGTGGATTGTTGCCAAGCTTAAGCTTTGAGTGATGCCATTTTGTGCAAATGTGGACAAGAATGAACTATGCATGTTTACAGAACTTTGTGGATGCTTCATCGAGTCTGATGAATGCAAGAATGCAGAAAGAGTTGATATAACCAATGCCCACATTGTGAAAAATTACCGTAAAACATCGTTTTAACTGGCAGTTGGGACTCACAATGTGCAAAAACTGTACCAAAATGTCATTTTAACTGCTATGAGTCCCAGCTGCAAGTTAAAACGATGTTTTTTATGGTCATTTTTAACAGTGCATCATAAAAGTTGATGCTGACGACAGTGATAGAAAACTTTAACACTGTGGTAAAACATAGAATTCGCACAAAGTGGAATGTGGGACTCATACCAATTAAACAACCTAGCAGTGCACTTATGCTCGCTGTATTGTTTTACCGTCACATCTACCTCATCTGATATGCTTTGATATCGGACTCATGCAAATGTATTATAGTGCGCTTGTTCTTGATTCGCTGGACTCTCATACCAAATAAGCTCAAATACCCGAGGGGGGGCACTCAACTTTTTTTCAGGTAGGGATGTGCGGCCCCGATTTCCGAAATTGGGGGCTTGGGAACGGATTTTGTCTCCGAAAGTGGGGGCTTGGGAACTGAAATTTTGAGAAATTTGTAGGCTTGGGAGTTGAAATTTGGCTAAAATTCAGCTTCTGAGGCCAAAATTTTCTGAAAAGGGGACCTTAAGAACTGATCATGCTTGGACGGCTGGAGAGACGTGAAAAGGGGGTCTTAAGGGCCGCACATACCCGTACTCCTTTCCAATGTCAGTGAGCCCCCGGGCTCAAATAAACAATTCCACAGTGCACTTTTAAAGACTCAAAGACTTAAATGGACTCTTACAAAATAGACTGCGCTACAATTCTACAGGGTGTCTCAGAAAGAATGTTACCCTTCAGAAACGGCAAATTTTGCATACTTAATCAATTTTTATCATTGTCTTAGCTTTATATTATGAAAATATATACTTTTATGAACACATGGTGAAAACCAGAAAGAAAACGGTGAAAAAGTAACCAAACAATGACTATTTCCCTAAAAATGATGCAAACCTACACTGTCCATAGTATTAGCAGAGCAAACCATGGATGCAAATATCCCCAACATAAAAATGTTTAAGACCCTCCTGGCCAATAATACTTTCAAATTCCAAGGTCCATTGCTGGTTCTAGAGTTTATTGTTCAGTTTTCTACGCACTACAGCATTATTTGCGGATGACTGTCCTGTTCTTTGACAACCACATCTCTCTCCTTGCACCTTTTTAGAATCTTTCCATGCATGCTCCAATTTGTTTTCTCTGTTCCCCTTGAATGCCATCTTACTGGGAAACCTACTTTGAGGTAAAACGTTTACCCATTCAGGATGAACGATGGTCCTTTAACCCAAGAGCAGTTCAGTAGAATGTGCCATTGTAGGAGTCACGCCCCAATGTCATTATTTGAAAGTGCGCTTTCAAGGGGATTTAGGTCACTTCATGCTGAAGAACAAATTAAGTGCGTGTTTCAGGTGCTTTTAGGCCTATGTGAACAAATTAATTAAATCTGAGGACTTCTGCTCAAATCCTTAGGAATTAGGCCTAAAGTATACATGTCTCTCTGCTATTACTAACTGTGGACGAAGTAGGTTGACATCATTTTTAGGGAAATAGTCATTGTTTGGTTATTTTTTCACCGTTTTCTTTCTTGTTTTCACCATATGTTCAAAAAAGGACATATTTTCATAATATAAAGCTAAAATAAGGATAAACATCGATTAAGCAAGCAAATTTGCCGTTTCTAGAGGGTAATGTTCTTTCTGAGATGCCCTGTACAGTGATGTAATTATTGGTTCTTCCATAGGATAGTGTACTTGTTATCTTCTTTAATAAAGTTTAATCGGATGTTTAGTAATGTTGTAAGTAGAATTCATCTCCACTCGGCTCATTCCACTACAATGTACGATTATGAACAAGGACACTATAGTGCATTAATCTTTCACGGGTCAGTGACATCACTGCAATTCAGCACCCAAAGCATTAAATCATGAGCGTTGATTGAAAGCACTGGCGTTTAACGTGTGACAGGAGATATAGTCGTCTGGACTCATACTCCACCTACAGCGGTGAAGAATATAGCCTCAGTTGCATCTTCAGGCCACATTAGTTTCACACTTTATTCCGTTGTTGTCTGTGGAGCCCGGACTTTTTACACCGATGTAAAAGGAGATATAATTCGGGCCCCATAGACGACAATGAATAATGAGTGAAGAGTCAACTGAATCAAGTGCCCTATTCTTCACCGTTATAGGTGGACTAGGAGTCCGGAGGAATATAAAAACGTCTTTAAAAATTCATAAACACCATAGACATTACCATGCAGTTTTTCATTGTAAGTGAATATGTATGCAAACAATGAATTGCGCAAAACCACGTGATTTTATATTCATATTGCACTGCGGATGTCGCCGAAATTTTCCCCAAAATTGAAGACCACTCACTGTCTCAGTGTCGTTATATCGATTCCCCGGTCAAAAAACGCACCACTCCGTTTGCTCCAGTAAAACATCCGTAACCCGAACAAATCCGTCGGCATGGGTCTGATTCCTTCTGGAGTGCACTCGTCAAGTTATCGTTCGCCAGACCCCCACCCCGCCCCCCCCGCACACCCCCCCCCCCCCCTACCCCCCCCCCCCCCCCCCCCACCGGGGCCCCCCCCCCCCCCCCCCAAAAAAAGCAAACCGCCCCCCCCCCCCCCCGAGATCCGCACCCTCCCCATAACCCCTCCAGAAAAAACCACCCCCCGTTTGGCCTCCCCCTCCCTCTCTTTTAATTCTGCTATATTTCAGGAACGTGGCAATCAAATCAGACGGTTTTTCGGGCTTACTGTATTTTGCGAAACGAAACATAACTCTCCCATGGATTACACGCTTTATATTCCGTTATGCACGTTATGTACATGACATGACGGACTAAAGCGTGTAATCCATAGGGGTTCTGGTTCGTTTACGTTCCGCAAACTACAGTAAGCCGTTTTTTCGCGCTCGTGGATTTTGGGGAATAGCCCTGTCTGAAAAACACAACTTTAGCATTACACTCCTGTCTATAACACCTGTCCGTACAATCTGAAATCATTTGTTTTGATTTTGACATTTTTTTCTGTATGTGTAATACTGTTGGCCAGTGTGGTGTTACCAACATTCATATTCATGAGTTGTAGCATTAGGTTGCATTTTGAAATTGCAGTATATTTTTTGAGTTGTATCCGAGTTGTACATGTAACAAGTTCTTTTTAATTTGTCTTTCAAAATTGATCACTTTTTTTTCTGAACTAAACTCCGATGGAATAGAGCAGTGTGAATCATTGAGAAAAAAAAACCGACCTGACCTATTGTCTGCATCAGCTCTGACGGTTTCTTTCTTCTACATGGTATATTTCTCATTAAGAAACAAACAAGAAAACGTATCAATAATTTGATTTAAAATCCACCGCGTTAGAATCCTGCCGCGGCTTCTGTTGTTTTGGTCGCGATGCCATAAGCTCTTTCAACATCTATAATGGATGAAACCATTTAGATTTCAAGGGGCATGGAGGTTGGGGTCGGGCGGATTAATTTCCGCCACAACAAATTAATCTTTTATTATATTAAAAGACTTAAAAGTACACTTTTGTAAGTATATTTAAAAAAAAAGTATAGGTTTTAGTAGGTTGGTGGGGTTTTTTTTTACTGACATAGAGACGGTGGTTTTGTTTTTTCGTTGGCGATTTTTTTTAAAATCATAGATATTTTAAAATAAAAAAAGGGAGGGAGGGGTGGGGGTGTCTGGAAGCAGTTTCGTCCAGAGTTTCCCTGCGTCATTCAAAAATTGAAAATTGATGAATTACATTTTATATTGATCCATTGGAAGTGTATAACTTATATAATATACACTATCATATCCCGGGATCAACAGACCAACATATCATTTGTTTTAAAAACAAAACCACCACGGACTGCCATAAAATTGATGGGGAAGATTCATTTTAATGATGTGAAATAAGGTATTGACATTGAGCCTGTATTATTAAGTGTGTTATAAATGTTTTTTTTTGGAAATAAAAATGCACAGTTTGTAAGATTTGTGATTCATTTTAGTGTTAACAGGACTTACAAGGGGGGGGGGGGTCAAGACTTGAATTTTGATATTAATTTACTCTATATCCTCGATGATGGCATGTTCGTATCAGACATTAAAACTCTTGTTGAGAAGTTTCTAAAAATACAGATCAGGGCGAGTAAAAAAAAACTTGACCCTGATTGGTGGTCTACCATTTTGAATTGTGTAAGGCAAAATATATCCTAACATATATGGTATCATTGAAAGCGAGGTCATTATCTTTAACACTTAAGGCCCAAGCTAAAAACACTTCCGTTATGTGCCAAGGGGGGGGGGGGTTCCTAGGGACCCAACCCGATCACCACTTGCCCGTGGGAGTTTGATTCATGTCACTAACACAAATAAATGGGGGGTCACGTAAGACAACATACCCAATAAAAATTAAAATCCGACCTTGACCTATGACCTACAGAGCCAGTTGAAATTTCACTCTTCGAACAGAGTTGGTCGAACATTTCCATCCTCAGCACTCCATATAAGGTTTTTGAACAAACTATTCATTATATTACTCTAAAGAACCATTAAAATAATCATTTGCAAAATATACCAATTTATACCATTTGTATTTTTCTCAGAACTTCAACTCGCCTTATTTTTCCATAGACTTGCCACAGTTAAGAGCACGGCCATACAAATTAGAAATTGATTTAATCAACGCATATAAAAAAGGTTATTTGATTTAAGGTATTAATTATTATTAAATTAATATACCTCCTAAGATATATCTAAGCAAATAAATCCAAGATTAATACTTATTAATTACTTTCATTTTTTAATTAGTAAAATTCTTAATTTTTTCACTCCGTTAGTGCCCAAGGGGGGGGTGGGGGTTCCTAGGGACCCAACCTAATTATTCTAATGAAGCCGGTGGGCGGATTTAATTTTTCTTTTTGTATCAGGAGAAGCGTAATTATAAACAGACATAGCACAAAACCCTTGAAAAATTTGATTGCGTACACCAGAAATCGCAAAAAAATCAAAATTGTGGGTAACTATGGGGACCCCCCCCCCCCTTGGGCATTAAGTGTTATTTGCTTCAAAGATCATCACATCAGTTAGTATAGACGAGTTACATAGTTTGAATCAGTACTCGGTTTTCTGCTCTGTCCACTGGTTCACCTTAAAATGTCACGGCTTCAGCGAGGGAATTCAGTTCCGAATAGAATTGGGCTATTATGGACTGCAGAATAAATGTGACGCTTATTTTAACTCACAAAATTAAATCACAAATTACCATCATGCCCGCTTAACGTGTCCTGTCCTCATCACTCCTAAGCAATCAATTTGAAAATAAGTAACTTGTACAATGTTACAGTTTTCTGGAGGATTTATGAATCATCACACTGTTTAAAAAAAAAAAAATCAGTAAATTTACGGAAATTTTCCTTTCTGTCTATTAACGGTACTTTGACAGTACTTTTACAGAAATTTGTCTCATATTACCGAAAAAAATGTGTAGTTAACCAGAATTCTTTCCGTAATTTAAATTACGGAACAAACAAAAAAAAAAATCCGGAAATATTGGCTGCCAGAAATTTTTGAAATATTTCCCGTAATTAACATTTGTTTATGTGTTTTTTTATGTTGTTATTGTTTTCTCAACAGATTTTCCCGTAAATTTACGGAAAATCTGTTTTCTTATTTACGGCATTGTTTTACAGTGTACCATAATGAAGAACAGACATCGATGAACAACCTTTTGAGGTTTAAAGTATTTTCTATATTGTCGACCAAATTATGCCACATCTTGAAAAAAAAACAATAAACTTACCACTATCACTGCTTTATACCTTTAAGATTCCACTTTATTTGACATAACAAAGACATACCCTTATCATTTGGGGAGTCATTTGCTTAGTTTTGCCCCGTTCAGTTCAAACGGGAATTTGTGTAGGGGAAAGCTGACAACTTGATTCAAAATACTGTAGCTTAGGCATGTAAACACTTCTTCCAATACAATTTACAAATGAGAGTCGCCGCCATTACTCTTTTCCCCCAAAATGACATGATGGTGACGTCATTAATTTTTTTTTTGTTATACAGCTTGGGGAGATTTTGGGAAATTCTTGCAATATGTGTTTCATGACGTTCGAGAGACTTTTTTTAACCGTCAGGTGTCAAAAATATATTCGCAATGATAAGGGAAAATCCGTGTAATGGTCTCGGCTACGGAAGCTGAAGACAGAATTTAAATAAGACTTTCCGTTGTTGATGGTGGTGTCATGTTGATGTCAAGTTACGTTTGCCAGAGTCATCCCGAAAATTTTGAGGTTAAAGTACTCCTCAATAATCGTAGATTATGCGCGATATAATGTGCCTAGTGAGATGTACTATCTGTGTCGGTATTACATTAGATCATTCCTGAACCCACCAGTGGGTCATCATTGCAAGGTGACATTTCATTGAATAAGGTGACAATGCAAATATCATGGCTATTTTCCAGCAGTGAACCATAGGCAATGAGGCCAAAGCGAAAAATGCTCGGATAAGGACCAAGGTGCGCACCCCTGGAAGTACATAACTGTTCCGAATAATTTTCCTAAAATTTATAGAATATCAGTTCTACGCGTGTTCTACACACTTCTTTCTAGTATGTGCACTTCTCGAGAAAATGGAATACATGTCATCTCCATTTATGCCCTGAATATCAATGGACTACGGGATGTACACCATTATTCTTTGACTCTAAGCAAATAACGGGGGCTATTGATAAGTAAATCCGCTCGTAGTAAGAAGACCAAACCTATTCAGAGGTTCCGTTTTCATCTGGAACTGCGACCATTGTTGATTATCCATGCAACTGTGAAGATTGCAGGTGTTATACCATCACCCCTATTTAGATTAAGCTATTTTTCATACTGAACACCAATTACCTTCCTCTTTCACATAAAATAAAGTTAGAGTTCGACTGTGTTCAATTTTCCTTGACCCTATAATTTCATCCTTTATTCGAAAGGGAAACGAAGGTGAACAAAAGCTCATGAGAAAAAAATTGTTTGAACAACTGCGACCTAACATCTTTCTTGCAGAAACCAAAACAGGCGTAACTTCCCGCCTAACCCCCCATTTCTATGCAATTTATTGCTTTCATAGCAGAAGTCGAAAATCATTCACCTATCTGAAATGAGCGTGAACTGGTGCCGAACAAACTTGTAATTGAATAGAAAAGAGTCCCATATTAATATGATTAAGTTATGGGCGTTGATTCTGCACCAAGATGTTAAGTAATAGCTTGCCAATCAAACTTCTTTCATGATTTTTGCTCATCTTCGTTTCCTTCCCCTCCTCTTTGAATAAATGATGAAATAAACGATCAAGTTATTAAACTCCCAGCAAAGTTGTGATTTTTTATTTTCTTCGTGAAGAAGGCTGTAGCTCACTCTAAACCGGGGCGTGAAAACATTCAAAAGCTTTTAACCGTCATGGACATACCATGGTTTTGCAGTCCCAGAGATTTTGAATTCCGTTGTCCTATTCTCTATTCATAACGGACGATTTTGCTTATCAATATAAATACATTATTTGCTGAGTCATGGCAAAGTGGGGTGGCATTTCTTTGGGTCACTACTGATATTCAGGGGGAAAAGGAGATGACATTAATTCATTTTTCATCAAAAATGTGCACATACTAGAATGAAACACGCGGCATAACTGATTTGATAATTTTAGACAATTATTTTAGCAAATTATGCCTTTGTTAGGGGTGCGTCCAACCTTGGTAACCGGCTATGACATCTTACCCGCTAACCTTCAAGTTTGAACTGGGAAATGCAATGGAGTCATTGATTGCTGTCATAATTTAACTTCCCCCGCCTGAAAAAATCCAACATGTTTAATGGCCATCAACGTATCTCAACACTTGCTTTCCCACCCAAATGCTGAACGCGCCAAGCCAGCTGGATACATCTCTCAAACTTTCACATCACACTGGCGGATCTACATAGGGGCGTGCTCGGCGGCACGCCCCCTCCTTGGAGGGAGAAAAAGAGTAATAAAAAACAACAAAAACAAACAAAAATAGAAGAAAACGGGTCATGTGTTAAAACCACCTATACTAAAAGTTATTAGTAAGTTTTATTAAGCGTGTGCATGATTTTTTGTACGGAAAGCTACAAAATTGTAATTTGAATTCTAAGTCATCGAGATTATCGTCACGGAAGAACATCGCCATGATTCTACCGGATCGTATTGACCATTTCTCTTCTATATTTGATTAAATTTGTCTTGGATAAAGATTAAATCATCGAGTTTTATACCATCTTGATTTTTTTGCTTAAATCAAACGATTCCTGAGCTTTTATTGTACTTTGACAGCTTTGACCTACACCACATTTTTGGTGTGTGTTTTTAAGCAATTAAAATTATTACCAATATTTTATTTAAATATTAATTCTAGGTTTGTAATTTTCTATAAAATGCTTTATTATTTTAAAGATCTCTATCTCCATGATGCAGTTCACATGTATGTAGATGGCTCATTTTTCAAGTTATGACCCTTTAGAGGAGGCCCACCCGCTAACCGGGGAGCGGGCCGGTCAGTCTCCCCATGAATTTACCATTATAAACCCTTTTCAGCTTTTTTTCAGTGCTGTCACAGAAGAAAGAAAAAAATGCTCCGGAATTAAAAAGAAAAAAAAACAAGGCCATCGGCACCAGTTTTAAGCAGTCCAGTGCCCTGTTTCACACAAAGCTAAAATTAATCTTAAGTGAATTTAATCATTCTTCTTAAGGTTTTGTTCCAATCGTCTTTGGACCCCCCCCCCTGATTTACTACCACCCGGAAGTAGTATCGATTTTGAATCAGATGAAAGGCCGTATTTTTCTCATTGTCGTCCTGAAATTTGAGGCCCTCAAATCGATTTCAATATTCCCCCGATAACAAAAATGCCGTTTTAGTGTTTAACCATCATATTAGCACAGTATTGAATAGGGATATCAACATGCATTATTGCGTCTACCATCAAAACCGCAAACCTGTTTCCCACGGTACATGATCGGGGCATATGGGGTGTATGTGCCAAGTGCCAGGCTCTCACATCAATTAGAGAACATACAATACACATAAATCGGAACAAGCACTTTACGTATCTAATACTTCTTAAGAAAACTTGTAAGTAAAAATTATAAAATAGAAGCCGAATAGTTTAAAAAAAGGGATTGGGAATTGAACGTCATTAATCTCATCATACGAGAATTCTTTCAAATTTCTCTTCTTAAATTGGCTTAAAGGTCCCAGAAATGAGATGATAAACCTTTTCCAAATCTTTGGTGGGACATTCCACTACAATCAACAGGGCCAGAAAAACGAATTATGCACTACCAGTGACATCATTTGTGAAACTATTGATTATCACATCATCAGTATCATGAATAGATTCACACGCAATCACCTGAAATTTTCTATTACTCCTGAAAATTCAATTGCACCACAAATGATGTCCGCTCCAACCCAAATATTGAATGCTCTTCTGGTCCCTCCTTGTAGACTTACCAAAACCACATCATTCCTATTTGCATTTCCTTGGACCTTTCAACATTTAATTTTAACTTCAGAAGAATACGATAGGTTTTCGCTTAGATTAATCTGAACGTATATGAGACAGGTCCCGGAAGTGGTTTTCTCCAAAAACATCGGCTATTTCGATTAAAGCAATATTAGCACATTTGTTGAAGAGCGTCCCCCAATTTTTAAAAAAAATTAGAGATTTTTTACACGTTGCATTGGTAACTGTCTACTAACCCATACCTGAGGCCGAAAATGTCATGTCCTCACAAACGAATGAATTTTGTACTTAGATAATTAGTATCGGGATCCCGATAATAATTCGAACGGCTGCTGAAACCGGCCTTCCAATGTGAATAGCCGAGAAATAGCGCCATGTCGTGTCTACGCTCACCGCAATAGTTGTTTTAATTGGTTCTGTGCAAATTCAAGTTAGAGTTATTTTCTCGATGTGGCACTATTTCAATCATTGACGGACATAAACGTAGCATTTCCAGCATTTTCCCAAGCCAAATTCTTATTACAAAATCGCTTATTTTTAGGATAAATATTAGTTTCCTGACAATCACCAACGTATCTGTGCCAAAACTATCAAATTTTGAAAATTGGGCGCTCTTAAAAATGTGCCATTATTGCTTTAAGTGTAAGTTCTTCACGTTAGTCCAAAAATCGAAAAATCTTGGATTTGTCGACCCCCCAAAATTAGGTGTTTCGATGGATGACCAAGATTTTCATTCGATAATCCAACATTTTCAATTGATAAATCCAAGTCACTTTGCGACGATCAAATTCGGAAAGGGGTTCCCCTGCAGCACCCATGCCCCCTTGTTTCAAAATCCTGGAGTCCGCAACTGAATTCTGCTTCGTTATCAATGCATACGGACACAGGTCAATAAACAAACACATTACCGGCGAACAACCGTTCTGGATCTATTATTATAATTCACCTAAATACCTTAAAAAAAAAACATACCTTTTAATACGTAATTTATTATAGTTCGGATTTTTTAGGCGGGGAGTATATGCTCGGAACCGTGTTTGTGGGCGCGGTCAAGCATGGTTGCATGCACAGTACAAATGTAACACCCATATTTACGCATTCGCGTTCTGTGTATAGTAGGGTCAGGTCACACCGAATGTAATACAACATGCGCCGGAATTGCCATCGGTGACTAGCGGTCGGTGACTTTCACTAGAATCTTTTATACAGGCTTCCATAGAGAGGTTTGTTTGGCTAGGCTGAAACAGAAACCAATTTGAATTATCTTGTAGAAATTAAAGATAATGAATGAAATGAGCTCTTTACATGATACCACATATGTTAAAAAAAATTTTAATTTTATTTACACATTTGACAAATGGCGCGGGAGAGAAAATTAGGTATTTTGTATCACACCTGTATGTAAATATTGTTCTGGTAGCTTCTTCTTTGGTTCTGGTAACCGGTTATAAACCTCTACGTATTGAACCCTTAATCATAAATACAAAACAACAAATGCACATGATGGTACCAAACGTGAGTGGTATAAAGGATGAAAATACGCAGGGGCCATTCTTTGGGTCACGTTTGTGACCTAAAAGAATTTTGATTTCAACCCAATGCTGTTGCCAACGTTCGTAACGAATCTGTCATTACTTTTGGTGTAATGAGAACATTTTAGTCCAAACATATGTTTCCACTTTCGCCGCGCTGATTGGTAATTTGGGTATGGGGAAATAAAAAAAGTTTTCGGTCACGTTTTGACGTTCAGACAAAAAAAAATTTTTAGGGAATTCAAAAATTCGCTGGTTAATTAAATTGGTAATTAAAGAACAAGCACACATTACTGCAGGGATGAACACATTTATGCATTAAGTATCGGTCACGTTTGACAGTGGTGGTTACGAGTTTGTGTACATTTCCATTTACTTATAACACCAAAATCGGTGACCACGTCGTTATTGTGCCACATAAAATGAAGTGTAAAGAAACCTTGTTGTATTCCCATCATTCTTCAACTACTTCAAAATTTTATTACCATGTCAATATTGAAATGCTACTCCTAGTAGGCAAATTTCCTGAATAGTCAAGTCTGTACATATGACAACGTCACCACAAAACTTTGAAAAAGACACATTAAAATCGGGTTTAAACCAGTCTTTAGTAATTGTGGTTTTCTTGTGTAAACTGATCATATTTTAACCTTAATAAAAGTAACCCATGCTATTTCTTCAATATTGACCAGAAACTTATGTCCTTAAAATTACAAAAAAAATAAAAAAATTAAAAAAATTAAAAAAATTAGAAACCATTCAAAAAACTTTGAAAAGACAAAGAACTATACCATGTATGTGGGTAGCGGAATGGTATGAAACATTGGATTATACAGAGGTTTTCTGTTAATAAAAAAACTTATTTGGCTTAATGGTTCTGGTGGATGACATACCCAATAGTCAATTAACATTCTTGGAGTTATGTACTGCTTATTTCCTATAAATTTCCCAAATTTTGAAAATTTTAAAGGTTATGTTAAAACAATGTTTCAAACAAAAACGAATAGATAGCAGTATAAAAACTAACGGAAGCCAAACGGGTTGTAATAATCTCACTTTTTTACCCAAACATGTTCAACCCATTTATTTATGCAAATGAGGGCGTTTGAGTTTAAATATTGTTTTAAAATATATGCAGGAAACTTGGAAGGAGAGTTTAAGTGATAATGTACGGAAATTTGCAATATACCATCAACTTTAAATTTTATGGTTTTTTTTTGCAAAAACACAGGGGTATAGTTAAGGTACAGGATGGGGTACGTTAAGGATGTGAGGGTGGGAACCACCCCCTCGGAGGGAAGTACTAACATACCTAGTATGACGCAGGAATATCGCACTCTTTCCATTGATACCAAAAATGAGTACTAATATGCCTAACATTATGTCAGTAAACGCCATTATGTCGTTCGCGAGTCCACAAAAAAGTTAGGAATATCCGATTTCCATGCGGCTATTGGCTCTGCATGATGGGAAATGACTATAGTTTTATATAGACAGAGCGTTTGGGCATGTGTTAGTGAGTAAAATTACGAAATACCAATTTCCCACCCTATATAGCCAGTATTTTCATACTTTGCTTGACTTTATACGACGTTATACGAACATACGAACCTCACAATGGGAATGTTTGTTCTTCTTGATACCAATGGAAAGAATAATCTCAAAGCTATCCTGTGGTACCAAATTTAGATGAAACGGATGGTCATAAAATCAAAATGGGTGGCAAGTAGACCCAAATTTGTGATATGTGAGCATATAAACAAAAAACTGCATTTGGATAAAATCACAGGGTGGCCGTTTTTGCATAGTAATACATGTATGTACAAATATGTTCCGATTGTATGCGACTCACAAAATGAGAACAGAAGGTCCTATTTAATTCAAACAAAAAGCAATCAAAAGCTGAAAGTTTACCCTTTTAAAATACTATTATCTCAATTTAGCTAGAAGACCCAAATTTGGAAAGTTCACCCTTAAAATAAACAATCGATGAGGAAGATTTTTGCTTTTATTTCCCATGAAAATTATAAGCAAAAGGCCCTTGACCCGACGTGTATATATCGTTGGCTTGCACCGCCAATACGTACGGCGGTACGGTAAGTACGTATAGCCTGTTTCTAAAATTGAAAACGTAAATTGAAACCAGCGTTTGAAAATTCTCAAGACTGGAATAATACCGAAATGCATTGTGGGAAAAGGGATGCGGCCCGTAGCGAATGTGTGTTCATTTTCTCCGCGTTTGCGAGCACCGGAATACCCGACAAAAACGTTCAATTTTCTCGCTAGGTTCTATAGGTTCAGACCCAATTACGGTACATATTTTAAACAAAACATAGTAACGGACCCTCTGATGCAAAATTCTCCATAGAACCCCTTCGTTTTCCGGAGATATTTGAGATTTATATTAGTTTCATTTGCATGCATTCGCTATGACGGACTGATAACGTTGATCTCTGGCACAGTAATAATTTAGATAATATTTTTTGGAGTCTGTGACACAGACTACACACTTTCCGCACTGCCGTAGCCAATACGTATGTCGAACACGCGGGGTCGAATTGACCAATGAGCACTGAGATTCGAGCCACTAAACTCACACGTGCATGTACTCTACGGAATAAAGCGCAACGCACGTAACAATGATAATATAACCCACGTACTCGAACACCAATGGTAATTGGCTAACTTCGAATCCGCGGGATGAACCCAAGTTCTGTCGGAGTTGGCTAACCACAGACGTTCAATTCCGCGTGGTCAACCTTGCGCAAAATGGCGAACCATTTTTTTTTACCCATGAACGGATCACGGCCTGGCATCTTTGTATAAAGTGTCATCTTTACCGTCTGATCCATAGAGTCTCATTTCACACTTCCGCTAATGCTACGACCTTTTGGTATCAACAAAAATCTTGTTTCAGTCCAAACTTGGCAAAAGGTCATCCACACTTCGTTCAAAGTTCATTAACATGAACTGTGGCTATGGAAAGACTTGATGCTGCAAGGTGTGTAAAAATTAGATTTAAAAATGTGTTTTGATCGCCCTAATCGCATGAATTTGTCGGAGAAGTCTTAGACTATCATTTTCACGAAGTTTAGGGATTTTCGTGGGTCAATTTACTGAAGAAATCGAAAACGTATAAATCAAAATTTAGGATTTAAAACGCTTTGGTGTTGCTGCACAATGTTAGGTATGTATTTGGTGATCTGCTTATGAAATGTTAGACGTAAGCAGTTATAGAAGCAGACAATAACCAAATCAAACATTTCCTACTAAAATGCAGGACGTTACAAATATGATGTTAACACGAAAGTTTGGTTTAATTAACACCAGATTAGTGCGGTTCTATTGAATACGGTGGGGCAGGAGATATAGGCCTTCGGGCTCACGTCCGGGAACAATGGTGAGCAATAGGGCAATCGATTCACTGTTAGTTTCATGCTTTATTCCGCTGTCGTCTATGGAGACCGAACTATGATGCCTGCCGGACTATGATTACTTTCACACCGGTGTCAATTTGCCACCAGCAGTGTTAAAAAATAAGTAACATCGATATGTGGTGTAAACCTAACACCAAGCTGTGTCATATCATACATTGTAACACCAAAATTCGTGTTAAATATAAAATTAAAATGGTGGTATTTAGCACCGAAATGGTGCAAATCTAACACCAGTGGATTCGATCCCCTATTGATTGCAGGAGGTTGTCAAAAGTTAACACCCATTTTTGGCAGTGTACCCATTTTGCATCTGTTCTCTCCATGACTTAGAGATTAGCCGTGAAGCCCGATAGATGTCTGAGGTACAATCTCCTCCCGGATATCGGATCTCATGGGCCAGAACAGGACCATACGGCTCTTTACCAAAGTCCACCAGGAAATTTTTGTTGACAGTCAGACCTCCTGTTTCTGTATTGACATCAATCTGCATCATGACGCAGCCCTCCCTGTGATAAAATCATAATAAATAATGTGAACCCAGACGTACTTGTAAGAAAGATGGCGGCTCAAACCGTTTTTAATAGTAATTCCTGACCAATAACACTGAAGTAGGAATGTCAGTCAGGGCATGGTTTATCAAAACTTCTGAGGTGAATAAGTGACTTTAAGGACATAATGAATGAACATTTATAAGAATATTAATGGTTTCAAAACAAACATATATGATAATGATCTAAATGAAAAGCACAACAACAAATAAATCTTTTTTTCAACGTGTCGTGCGTTTAAATACGCGTAGGTTCGACAAAACACTGTAAAAGATCCACCATAATTTTACGGTGAAACCGTAAAATAATTACGGTTAATTAAAGGAAAATTTTACGGTTGACCGTAATTTAACGGTAAAATACCGTAAACAAACCATAAAAATAAGGACAAAGCTGACAAACAACCAATGCAAGTCAATTGTGTGGGCTTATGAAGCAATCTACAATAGCCTTTCGCACAGCTGATGGTACAAACTATCGAAATCCAGTCTTACCAATACCAAAGACAGAGCCAACCAACATTCTGAAGTAGGCCAATGACTGGATATTCCTGATGGATGAGTAACACAAACAAGTAGTGTTTCATCCAGAAATCACAGAGACAGCTAAGAGACCAGATATCACCATCGTTTCTACCAAAACAAAGACGGTGATCATCATAGAGCTGAGGGTCCATATGGGGGAGAACCTATCCAATGCAAATGAAAGACAGCAGTCCAAATACCAGATCTAGTGGCTGACTGTGAAAACAGAGGATTTTTTACATACTACTTTCCAATAGAAGGGCGCAAAGGTTTCTGCAATACACCAGTCAACAAATGCCTGGCATCCTTGGGCATCCCTAAATGAAAGGGGAAGGTTATAACTGATACAGCAGCGAAAATTGCACACAGAGCGAGCTATGTCATCTGACTCAGCAGACGCTCAAAGGCATCCAAACAGATGGAGAATTACAAGCGACTCTAGTAATATGCTCTGAGGGGAAGTGGGATGGTTGAGCGCTAACAAAACCAGTTTAACCCGTCAAAGTCTGGTCCAAAGTCCAGAGATCTCAGAACACACTAATCTAGACAAGAGATACTGCATAAGGTGAAATTTTCCCTCCTAAGTCACCTTCAAAGAGAGATATATAACAGGAGTGCTTATCTTAAACGGATAAAAGTAGGCTCCAAACATGCCAAAGGCGACAGCGCTAAAGTATTCCTTCTTCCAACCCGATATGCGGAACAAAAGATATGCTTCGTGAAAAAGGAAAGTGCAAATTCGGGTTGGTTACATTTTCATTGGTTACATTTGCAAGATATCGGGAAACATTTGATAACATACTCAAAATTTGAATTTATTGATTGACTATTGAACCTACTGAAGACATCTTTCTAAATGTAAAAGCTTGTGAAAGAGTAAAAGCCTCCATCTCCAAAACAGTGAAACTCTTGTAACCGCTCCAAAACGGTAAAAGTTACTCCAAAAGAGTGAAACCACTTGAGAATGTAATTTTATTCATTTCAGGAGTTTAGGAACAGCTTTTTGGAGTGGTTGATAAAAGTTCAGAATCCCTCAATTTTGTCCATAGAAATTTCATACTACTGTATAAATGCTAATGGAAAATAAAACGAGGCATAATGAAGTCATGCATATTGTGTTTTATACATTTTAAAATATATCTTGGATGCAGGCCTTTGTGTTAACCCTTGGGATATACAATGAGAAATGACAACAATCGATACGGCTAACATTGCTCTATTGGTTTAGTAACACTGCTCTACGACTTTGCTCTTAGAAACGAACATAAGAATTTAAAAAGGGCTTTGTCTCAAATCTCGCTTGCACAATGGGATTTCGGGGCGCGTGTTCGCTTGCCGAAATTTCGGATACTTCGTAGACCGAAGCGCCATAATCACATTTTGCCCTTTCTCCAACCTGTTCTTTCTCCTCCCACTTTTTCTCCCACCACCTTTTCTTCTTTTTCTTCATATACTTAAGCTTCTTCTTGTGCAAAAATAAAGTTGCACAACGGGACATACATACCGTAGTCTCTATCGAAGGAAGATATTTCTATCGTGCATTCAGTTTACTTACTTCACCATATCTGGATAGAATTGATTGTCCCAGTTACTGTACAGAGATGTGGTGACATACAAACGCCTTCCATCAAGACTAAGCTGAATCATCTGGGGGCTGCCTGGTATGCGTTTTCCACTGATGAATATAGGCTGTGGTTGTTCCTCCAATTCTCTGTCTTCTATTACACGCACGGAACTATCGGAACATATGGAACCACCCAGAAATACCTGGAGATAGATATATAAATACAGAAAATTAAAAACACTAAACATGACATTCAAGATTCACTGATACAATATAGAATGATCTCCCGACTTACTATAAAAGTGAGATTTTTACATCACCTGAACAGTTATTGCCTAACTATATGTACTAATCTTACGTGTAGATTCAATCCTTTGCGGTCGTCTCATTCAATGTGAGGGTTCTGCCCAGGTATGTTATGTAAGCTGGATTGCATCCCTTTCTTGTGCAGTGTATATATTAGGGCGCTGGAATGTTGGCTTTTCTTGGCAATTACAATTACAATATTGACGAATTAAGACTTTGACCTTGACTGAAAGTGCATTGATCTTTGGACATTTTTGGCCATAGCGTCCTCATTGAAGTCGGATCTATAACAAACTATACATTTTTAAGATTCCGTATGATAAGGCGAGTAATTTGACATGCATATTAATTCAGTTGCGACAGTTCTCAATTTTTACCCCCGTGTTAACTTTGTTTGCCCCTTCTCCAAAATGCCGGAACAAGTTGAAGCGGCAAGCCCAAGTCAAAACTTTCAACATCGATCAGGGAACCCCAAGACGCCTTCAAATTTTTGTCTCCAGAGTTTGGTCACGGGATCCACAGGCTGTTCTTCTACTATTACAAACAAAATCATAATTCTGTGCATACTTAACATCCAATTGTTTTAAATGAGTGGAAGCGGTTGTAATGTGAGTTCATTTTTAATGTTTGAATATTTTTTTTGATGAAAGTTACTCTCTAAATGCAAAAGAGTGAATTTCACTCTTTTGCATTTAGAGAGTACCTCTACTTGAAATGTACTCGAAAAGTAATGGTTTCCTGTTCCAAATTTGCACCTCAGTAATATCCAAAGAAAAAATGTTTTTAGCAAATAGTAACTCGAATTGGACTCAATATAATCACTTACTCAAATGTACTCGATCAATAAAAGCATTCTAAACATACTCGTAGAATGTACTCAAAAAGTAATATTTATGGTTTCCATATTTGCACCTCATGAAATCTACGAAACATACATTCGAAGCACACTCTACTTGATCCAATAAACCTGTATCGAAATACATTCAAAAGTACGTATTGTCATTATCAAATTTGCACATTAATTCGAATACTGCCTCGATGAAACTATGAAGATGTTATGGTTTCTCATTCATCCAGTAGAAGTAAATATTTTGAAGTCAATAAATCTATAACTGGAAGCTTACTTTGCAACTGGTGCGACGGTTGCGACGCATTACCACGGGTCTTCAACAGGCATCTGATTCTTGGAATTGATCTTTACCAGTAACGTCTATGTTGACGTCACGAAGTGCTCGATCCCACACGTGAGACAAACTATAGCGTAGGCCCTCTAAGCCCCCCCTTTTTTATTGAGGGTCGGGTTCTCAATTCTCTCCCATATGGTTTCCTTGATTCCCTCGCTTGTTGTATTGTTCCTCCTTATCGAGAATTATAACATCCTCCAGGTTCACTGTGTGTTTTTGGTCTCCAGTGTCACCTATTTGTGGTCAACCTTGGTATGGAATCACATTCGCACAAGTTGCACTAAGGAGTTAAATGCCGTAAAGTTCCAAGACTTTGGCGCGATTCGTCGACGACCATTTCGTTTTCCTTGAAACCAGTTAACTTAACAACTTCTTGAACACATTTAACAATGGTCGACAACCAACACTCAAGTTCACAATATGTGCAAAGATGGAAAACTTGCCTTTCTTGACTGCTTATTAAAAAAAACAAAACACAAATTGATCACAAGACCTATGACCTTCGAGCGTGTATAGGAAACCAACGCACCGAGCATTACTACAGTTTGGTTCCCTATCACCCTCTTATACACAACTTTGTTTAATAAGGACTCTCAATTACAGAGCGGACACCATCATAAGTGATCCTGTAACAATCGTCAGGAGAAACAACCACATAAAAACTGCTCTCAAGAACCTGTTGTAACCGGACAGACTGGTCATTCTTGAAAGCGAAGAAGCAAAGAAATACAAAACAACCGCAGCCGGGCCGTGCCAACCGCAGCCCCGCGAGTGGAGGAGGCCAACCAACAGCAAGCCCGGTCCACCATCCGAAATAGTAAATCGCTGTGTTTCGGAGAAGGGTTAAATTCAACCTCAAGAACTTAATATAGTATTGCACAACGTCTTTCAATCCAGCAATACTCTTCGCGGCAAATTAGTTCACGTTAAAGGATAAAAAAACAAACCTAAGGAGAAATGCTCTAACTTGATATATGGATTCAAATGCAGCGAAAGTGGCTGCAATGAAACTTACGTCGGTGAGTGACTTACCTCTGGGTATAGAAGGCCAGAATAAACCAAAACACAGAATACCTAGCACCAACGATCGCAAAATTCCCTGCTGTATTATTTTAATTTTCAATCAAGAGACTCCAAAAACACACAGTGCAACCTGGAGGATGTCATATCTCCTCGTAGGAGTGAACATACCACACGGCGATGAATTCAGAAGCCATATGGGAGAGGAATTGAGACCCCGACCCTCAATAAGAAAGGGGCCTACGCTATAGTTAATCTCACGTGTGGGATCGAGCACTTCGTGAACTGCGGTCACTAGCCGTCTGTCACCTGAACTATTCCAAGAATCAGATGCCTTTTGAAGACCATTGGTAATTGTCGCAACGCGTCGCACAGTGTTGCAAGTAGGTTTCCAGTTTATAGGATGTTATTTATTCAACATAATACTCGACTAACTATTTCGACAAGCTTTGTCAGAAAAAAAATAACTGTGTTTTAAATTATTTCCTATCAAAAGGGTATCGATTTCTCAAGCATCTAGCTATTATTAGGTATTCGATTCCCAACCCCCGGTCCCATCCACATCTAAATCCGCGGTCTGTCGGCCTACTTGGCTCACCGTCTTGAGTACTGTAGGATGCAATATATGACATGTACCCACATTAACCCAAAAATTGCAAAAGAAGGTTTCTTGGCATTTTCTGTGAGTATATAGTCAGAAGTTTAAAATAATAAAATCAAAGTTTGCGCAAATCGAAGTCCCAGAAAGCGTTCAAACTATGATATAAACAAAATGTGGTCCGCCATCCGCCATTTTGGAAAAACATAAAATCCCCATTCTCTTCTGGCAATAAACATGCTAAATGGCAAACAAGATTTCATTTCCTACTAAGTCTAACATAAAACAAGAATCACCTATGAAATGGTTTTTATTGATGAAGTTGAGATTCATCCTTTTACCCTCAAAAATGCGAATATTGTCCGCCATCCGCCTGTTGAAAGTACAAATTATTGTACCTGTGTCCCGGTGGGCAAAAATGACACAAGAGGCATTGTCCTCCGTACTAATCTAGCATAACAAATCCATTTAAAATGTTTTATAAGTGAAATATCAAGCGTTAGGGCCTCTAACAATCACAATATGGCTGCCAATCCCTCCATTGAAATTTGAAAGTTAGGAATTCTTTTTATCTATGACACCAATTGGGCAAAAATGGCAATATAAGGTGTTATTTTTTATGTAATTGAGGAAATAAGAAATGCATTAAAGATGTTGTTTTTGAAAAGTTTTGAGAGCATCTTGACATCTTCCCACTGGCCACGTCACCAACATTTTGAAAATAAGGACATTCACTCCTCCTATAGAGTAGCATCATATATATTACAATGAATAAGGTACATTTCCTATTAAATCGTCCATTCACTAATCTATCAAATAAAAACATATTTCTAGTGGGCTATTTGTCCAAAGTTTGTAGCCATGTTGATTTTTATCAGCTATAAATCTTCAATTGTAAATTTTGGTGTTTTACAGTATAATTGTGTAATTCCTCCCAGTATAGCCAAAGTAGTTTTTCAATCACATTAGTCACATCATCACAACATGGTGGCAAAATACACTTGGTTGTGCACCAGACAGTCGAGCCCCACATATTGCATGTGGTATATTCCTTCAAGTTTATCATCATTGAGACTGTATCTTGGTTGGCTCATGTTTTAATGTATGTCCACAAGCTGTGTGTGTTGGTGCATTCCCATTCTTTCTGGAGGTACATTTCATTGTGTGCATCATGAAGAAACATTGCAAGATCGGATCATTGTCCCGTGAAACTCCTGGTGGCAGAATTTTCATGAGGGGAAATACTTTTCCCCTTTGTACTCCCGCAAGGCCCAGTCAGTAAAAATGAATTTCGACCATCAGGTCCTTCAGTGCCCATCCATTGCATGAGCTGTAAAATGTTCTCCTACTCAACTACAGAGGAGTTTTTGCAGCGGAGGTTTTTGGTGTGAAACTTTCAGGTTGAAATAACACCGAAGAGCATTTGGAGCAAACTGCACTCTTTCACGTTCATTTCTATCTGGAGGCTCCTGAACTACTTTGCCAACTGATGCTAAAACTCCGAGTATAAACCCTCATCTCCAGCGGTCAGTATACGATCTCATGGGACCTTGCAGTTAAGACCCCAAGATCTAACATGGCCCCATCAATATCATTTATTCCTTCACCTGCCCCCTGTTATGCCCTTCCTGAGCGCATTCCTGCTACTAATCATCTGGCATTCTGGCCTCGGCTTAAACAAGCGAGTTAATCGCTATCTCGGCGCGCAACCCATCAGTGGGTTCTACCAACGTTATTTTCTGCTGTTAATGCCCTGTATGCCTTTACCATAAAAGACTCTAACTTCCGATTTCTGACCAGTGAACCGGGACTTTCCATTGGCAATTCAGTCTTCACTTTCTATCAATCAGGATCCATATTGGGAATACCAAAGAGTACTCTGGAACAAGCTCGTAACACGGTCCGCCATTAATTAACTTTGAAGAAAATAGGACTTCTTGCCCCAGCCCCCAAATATTCCGGAGTAGTACCCCGCAACCTTCAATGCATGTACGAAGCCGATAATAGCGACATGTTATCACTGATAGCGCTTCAAAAAGCTTTATCTTATACACATATGTTTTCTCCTTGTCTCTGTCAGACCAAAAAGTCAAAGGCATTCCAGCCCTCTTGCTGCATAATGAAAAGAAGTATTAATGATCTGGTTCCTTTCCCCAATTAGGATTTTTTTGACTTAGAATATGCCCATGTCGACCTGCCATTTTGCTAGATATCAACTGAAAATCCCCCTTCTTCATATATTACGTGTCAGTATCTTTGTTGCATTCGGCACCCTGCACCACTTCTGCTTCTTGCGTATGAGGCAGCAGCTAAATATGTTGAAAAAAAAAAGTAGTAACATTGAAGAAGGTATGAGGAGCCAGCTCACTGTTGATTGTTTGGGGATGAGAGTCTCTCCCTTCACAGAGAAAAAGCCTTGAGAAACATTGTCACAGAGAAAATGCTGGTGAGGAAAAAAAAATGTCAATGTACAGATCTGTTTTTCAAAGTAGGCAAAGATACAGTCAAAGAAATGGAAGGACAAGCCGACTTGTTTCTTATAATAATCAGGCAAATGGAAAACTAAAGTCAAGACCCTTGGATCTAATTGGGCTGTCAAGTAACTGATGACCAAGCTCTGTTATTTCCAAAGATTCCTTGTTTGGTATCGACAATCTGGAGAATGTCATTAGGTATGCCTAAGGGTGCTTTTGCGATCAAAAACTTCATCCCATATCCGCCATCCGTTTCTTGAGTTGCCAAGCATGTTTTATGTAGCCAATAAAGCAAATTTTTTCTGATGCCATTTTACGACATGTGTCCTCGATCAGAGGCTGCGCCCGCTGAACGTGCCAAAGACTGATCACTATGTTTTTGATGGGAGGTTCTCTTTACATCGCTTGTAAATGAACAGAGGAAACAAAAAAAGCAACCTTAGTATAGTAGTTGCAATCTGATGATTCATTTGGCACTTTCACAGCTGAACCACTATGGCCCCCAAAAAAAAAAAAACAGCATCCCTTGTATTTGATGGATACACTGGTTAACCAAACACAAAAGACAGCAGCACAATGAAAACGAAAAAGACGTGAAACTAATGCACGTCTCAATAAGGTAGACATATCAAATCACAAAATTTTAAAAAAAAACTGGTACAGCAAAAAAAGGAGATGCAGAGTTGAATGTTGATATAGCAAAAACACAACAGCAATCCCCATGAGAAAATGTAGTCCCCAATAAATTGGGAGAAAGGACACAATAAAAGACTGTTGATACTTCCCAATATTCTGAAGAGGGCGTTTTATTACCTTTACTTTTGTCTTGACAACACAAAAGAAACATATTTGTATGATATCAATCTTGCTGAAGCACTTATATATTCAGTGATGGCCTTTGCTCCCCTATCTGTAGCTATCTGCCCATGCATTTTCAGTTTGCAACTACTTCAAAAAAAAAGTTGTGGCTGGCAAGAAACTCTGTTTTCTTTCAAAGTCATCCATGTAACACTGGTGTTACGAGTTTGTTCCAGAGTATTATTACTACCAATATAATCCTCATCTATAGAAAGATGAAGGCTGCAACCCAATGGTGTCGCTCTGGTTTCAATGATAGCAATCAAGTCCTTTGGAATTCACATGACACTACAGGTATCTTTCCAAAAAAGTTTGCCACCGCTTGTGGCATCAAACTAAACGAAACCATGACCGAAGAACCAGTCGTCCTATGATTATGAACTTGAAGTACTAATTGTAATATTTATAGTTGTCCGCTCATTCATCTACTACTCTTACTACGCAAACAAGTGTTTCGGCCATCATTTGGTGATGAGGTGAATAATGTGGAATTGTACTTTCTGTTACTTTCAAAAATTGCATAAAACAATGCCAGACTGTAACCACAACAAGATCAAATTGTGATAGATTTAAATTTATAGCCTGATAAGTCATTATGGCTACAAATTATGGACAAATAGCCAACTAACATACCTTTATCATTCATTTGCATAAAATTTGATCGATCGGGGCGGAATAGAAAATTACAAACCCTCATATTGTCATTGTAATCTGTCTGGATGCTAAATAGGAGGATTTATGGGTTTCACTTTTTATTGGCGGACAGTCCATTTTGAAGACGTAAAAACTTTAACAACAACCGACTTATAGTGTATTTCGTATGCTACAAGGTAATAAAAAAAAATAACACTATATTTGTCATTTTAGCCCATCCGGTACCAGAGTTACAAGAAATTGTATTTTCAAACATGGTGGATGGAGGCCATATTGGAGTAATCGGTCCAACATGGTATCCCCGCTCAAAACAAAAAAAACTTCATAAACCCCACCCAAAAAAAAAAAAAAAAACACCCCAGTTTAAAATAATGATTTTTTTATGCTAGAGTAATGGAATGACATCTTGTTTGTCGTTTTTGGCCCACCCGGTTACCAGATATACCAGAAATTTGTACTTTTCCAACATGGCGGGAAATGGCAGCCATATTTCATTTAGAGGTCATATGATATCATCCAACTTCATAAAACCCATTTTAATGGATGTGTAATGCTAGAATTATTAGTAAATGACATCTTGTTTGTCGTTTTGGTGGGGGGCCTCCTACCAGAGATACAAGAAAAGTGTTGTACTTTCCCACATGGGCTGATGGCGGACCATATTGGATTTAAGAGGTCAAAGAGCTATCTCAACCTTCATAAAACACTCCTTTTTAATATACAATGGATTTTGATTATTTAGAATTAATTAGGAACGGACATCTTGTTTGTCCTTTTAAAACGTCTTTATATTCCAGTAGATTGAGGATTTATGTTTTTCAAAAGGCGATGGCGGCCATTTTTTTTATGTCATAGTTTGAACACTTTCTTGGACATAAAAAAATCGATTTTGTGCACCTTTTGATATATTGTTTACGCTGACCTTAATCTAACCAGAAAATGCCAAAAAACCTCTGTTGCATCAATTTTTTGGGGCATGTGGCCTTTTTATCTTTACCTACCGCTACTATAAGTTGTGACTTCCCGGGTTTTCTGTGTTCAAATATTCTTTCTCGTGTTGTGCGAGAATTTCTTCTCGGGGCGGGTTTGTGTTCTTCCCTACGATGGGCTGTTAGCTTAAATATTTTATATGGCCAATCAAGGGCGGTGAAATTCATGATGTACTGAGTGCGACTTTAATTATCAATAAATACGAGCTATTGTGTTCATTTGCACCGGCCCACTTGCATAAGTGATTAGGCCCAACTGATTGTATTAAAAAAAGATAAAATAAAGAAGAATCTCGCTGTCGCACGCTTGTCCGTGTACTAGTCGGGCAATTTGAGAACGGGAGTGATTCGTGTACACATAATTATGGTAAGAATTCGTAAATGTTCGCGATTCGAGTACGGATGAGCGATTCTTGCCAAAAATTACAGGCAAAATAGCTGCGACTTAATAGTTCGAAACATCATACCCTGGACTGGTAGAAGCTGCACCGGACCATATAAACACTATACCCAGACTCTGATTAGACGCTTCGCACCTCGGACCCTTGCCTACCGTTGACCTTGTGCTTTGAGGTATGCATGCAATACGTTTCAAGTTTTCATTATAAAAAGTTGGATGGGGGGCATATGAGAGTCGTGAACAAGGCCTTACTATTTTGGAGATACTCGATTACTGCCCAAAATAATGAATGTCGTCCTTTAAAGAAATTGGCCCAAACATAATACCTGAAAAAATGACCTTGGTGAACCCGAAAGAAAGATAACCTCGAAGTTGTACAGAAGTGATGTAAAGATGCCTAGATGGGCGCATGTAAACTTTGTCGCATTTTAAATAACGACCAAGAGGTGGTGTTATATCTCAGGATGATTGTCGTTACATATAGCGGTTTGTGGAATGGAGAAATGCAGAATCGGCAGAATCAAAGAAACGAAGAATGGGCAGAAAAGCAGAGTAGGCAGAAAAGAGAATGAGCGGCAAAGTCAGAATGGGCAGAATGAGCAGAAAAAGCAGAATGGGCGACTGAGCAACATGTGCAAAAAGCAGAATGAGCAGAATAGGCAGAAAAGCAGAATGGGTGAGAAAAAGGCAGAATGAGCAGAATGACCTTTCACAATATTGGAGTTTCAACCACCAGATATGGGCAGAATGCGACATTAGGTCGCGATTTTGTAATTTTTTGCTTTTCTGGCCCATTTGCTCATTCTGAGTTTACATTGTTTTGTTCCACTCATTCTGCCTATCTGCTTTCGCTCATTCGCTTTCTACCTTTTCTGCCCATTCTGCTCATTCGGCCTTTTACATTCTCCTTTTCTGTTCATTTTTGCCTTTTCTGCCCATTCTGCTATTTCGGCTAATTTGCTTTTCTGCCTTTTCCACCAACCGACAATCATAGTTACTGGATATGAGATACACAGTATTACTCTTACGTAAATCATTCATGTAAACCCACCTGGCGACCAGTTGGGTTCTTTGTGGTCTGAGATTTCATATTGGCGGAATATCACCATGGAGCCAATTGCTGAAGTAAAGGAACCGATCATCCATGGATATCAGGATATCGGTGATTAAACCTGTTGTAGTGAAAACAAAAATGAAGATTACCGTATTTATTCATGATTCTGTTGTGAAGTGTATTTGAAAGAGGCGGGGTAAGGGGCACCCTACCGATCTTCAGCCTTGACCAACACTCACCCCATCACCCGAGGCTTTTGTACAATGGAAACTGTGCATTTTTCTAATCTCATCGGCAAAATATTCTGTGATGCACCCTTTATAATATATACACAACCAATTACTTCATGGGAGTACCTTTGAAGACTTTAAGTAGCCACAGTACCCACCCGCATGGGTACCACATCGCCGGGCACCAAAATGGGGGTAATCATCAACCTAGGTACACACGCAGTAGCGAACACGAGTTACCCCAATGCGGGAGTAACGCGGGGGTACTAATGGAAATGAGCTGTTGAGATTTTTGTGTGATTATTTTAGTAAATTTTATCCATTATTTAAACATTTTGGTACATATGTTATATTATATGTTTTTCAACAAACAATGTAATTGGTGGGGGTTTTGCGTGAATGCTCATTTCAAAATATAGCTTTGTACTAAGTTTGAAATGATAGAAAGTCGTAAAAAAACAGATGGAAGTTGGCGCCCTATCTGGTCCAAAGTGGGCTACTAGGCAGACCGGCAGGGAGTACAGGTGAAGGTTTACTCCAGTGAAGTAGCCTCAGTGCCGGTACTCCATATGGTTGGCTTACATGGGTTACATGTCAGTTAACTGCAGGCAACTGGCAGAGTACACTATAGAATGGGTACTAATGAGAAAACAAACTGCTATCAACCCAGGTGGCTTGTGTACTTCGCAAGTACTTAGTTGTAGGTACTGCATCAATAGTGCATCCAATGGTACCCTGGAGTAGAGCTAAGAGTGCCCATGGAGTAGCCAAAGCTTGGGTTCACCGTGAGTAGGAATCTTGTGTGTACAAGCTAAAAATGAGGGTTATTTTACGGTTAATTGAAAATATTTTGTACGTTAATCTATGGGTATTATATACACGCAATTAGCTCTCACGTGTTTAAAACATCAGTCGGATGAAAAATGAGAGTAAGATCTGTTGGGCGATATCCTTTCGAGACTAGAAAATTGTGTGGGTATCAGAAGATCTCATTATCCCAGCTGTTAAAAGGCTCTTTTATTTGACAAAACAGATAAATTACAATAGAAATCAACGGCGACACATATGTATTGTTTAATGCGTTTGCGTAGGACACTAGACACTAAACGAAATGCTACCAGGTAGCTTGAGTAAATAAGTCATAAATACCTGGCATATTGGGCAACGCCCAACCCTCTACTTTCTTAGAAGGTACGTCAATACTTTATCAGGCTGCCAGCATTTACCATCCTAAATTAAAATAACAAAAAAAAAAAAAAAATACAAGGAAATAAACCTATAAGTCATCTGTAAAATAATATTTACAGGCAAAGAAATAACAAAAAGATTGTGGGAAAGGACCGTGTAAAGGGGATATGGCAAC
Organism: Ophioderma brevispina; assembly: GCA_023653785.1. Classification (NCBI taxonomy): domain Eukaryota; kingdom Metazoa; phylum Echinodermata; class Ophiuroidea; order Amphilepidida; family Ophiodermatidae; genus Ophioderma; species Ophioderma brevispina. The sequence continues at coordinate 58,520 of JAMKCH010021165.1, forward strand.
TGGAGCCATAGTCTGGGCTCCATAGACGAACAACGTGAAAACTAATGTGCGTGAAGAGGCAACTGAATCAAGGGGCCGATTTCCTCAGCACGTTGTAGGTAGTCTAGAGTACGGAGGACCATAATCTTCTGCATCAACACTGGGATTTTGCCAACTTTAACCTATATTGGCCCAAATTAATATAAATTGGGGTAGTGTTTACGAATATATGGTACATATTACAAAAACTTGCGCCGAGTGGCCAAGGTTATCGTAATTTCTGAACTTTTGGCAATTCGGTTAAAACATATAGGCTAAGTCGGGTTTCAAGATAAGTATTCCATAAAAATAACAAATTGGTTAAACCATGTCAAATCATTTCACAAAACAGCTTTTAATTAATAATACCTTTGCCTTATAGAATCTGAAGACGTTTGAACTGAGCGCACATCCAACGAAGCCTTCGGCGGCCATCGGATTGTGTAGAAAACGGATTTCGAGTGGTATCAGACCTTCTGGGCCAAGATCTATGGTTTGAGCGAGTTCGTGTTTCTCCCAGTCATACACATTTATAGACTGTCCATAAAGCCCTGTTCGGAACAGAAAAAAACAAAACAAACGAAATGCACTTTGATGAAAAATAGTGGGCGCTGTTCGCTGATAGTGGATTTAAGTACCTTTCAGGCCCCCCCTAATTGAAGGAGAAAGTGATGTAAAAGTTTAAAACATACACCTTTCCAGGATATGAGCTATAAAATGTCACAAAATACCCATAGAATAATGGTTTTCAATCTCGACAGAACTTTGACTGGGCTTGTAATAAGTAGTAGCGGAAAGACGATTGAAATGGATATTCAAGAAATGGACGGATGTATCCATTGTCCAGGTGAATTGCAGTGATGCATCAGAGTTGCAAACTATACAGTCAAGGAATCTTCAAGCGATCCAGTTCTCACTCTAGTAATATCTTCCTTGTAGCGTTTGTATAGAATTCTGCGCGACCGTCATACGATTCAAAACGTTCCTCTTCAAAGTAAACAAAGGTACCATCTTCGACCCATGGCCACACCGTTAATCTGGATGTAAACCTCATGCATGCAAGGTTAAATATATTTAAGGTACAGGTTGAACTGAAGGCCTATAGATATAGGCTCTTCCCTGCCTCACACATTAGCTCAGTTGGTAGAGAATCGGAATAATATAGCGAACGTTCCAAGTTCAAATCCTGGATGGTCAGTGATTTTTTAGCTGACTGACATTTATGTTGTGACATTTTGTGTTGTGGTGTGGTGTGGTAAAGTCTAAAAATTCTTCATGTTATGTTAACCCTTTTCCTGGACCCGTGCTGGGCAATTTCTTGGGCTCGTACACCAAGGATTTTAGAGGTAAAGATTGGCATGCAGCCAGCACAATTTTGTCGGCAGACCAAACGATATCCCGTTACAGTTTCATTGAAAAAACGCCTAGAGGCGCGACCGTCTAGAAATCAAGGGCAGGTTCCGGCCAGAATTGCCTGTCTCCTAGTAGCTAGTAGCAATGGTTCAGCTTTACTGCGCTAAAACAATGAAACAGCTGAAGCGAATCTGAGCTACTTCTCGCACAGGTTCCCAAATAGAGTATTTTAATTGCCCACACGTTTGAACTTATTTCTTCACGACCGTTTTTTTTTGATTTGTTGTTTTTAGCATCAACTCCAACTTTACCCTGCAGATAGTACAAACTATACCTTTTTGGAATCCTTATGGTTAGAGAAATAACCTGGTATATTATTCAACCTGACTGGATTATTTTACAAATTTGACCCCTATGTAATCTTAGTCTAGATCCCCTGTTAAGGCACCATTTGCTGCACTTAAGAATAACTTTTCAGGAGTGGTCTCTCACTATAGGGTTGTCTACATATTTAATCACTCAAACCTTTTGAGATGTGTTATCTAGATATCTAGGCCCCCCCCCCCCGCTAAATTAGTCAATCTAGTAATACGTTCCTTACCGTTGGCAACATCTGCTGGATCGAAGCCTTTAAGGAAAGCTTTTGGAGCACCCCATTCCGTGCTTATCATGACTTTGTGGTAGGGTTGATACCAGAAATCGTATCCATATTTTGTTTCGTGACCTTTATTCTCCCAGTTACCGGTGACGTCAAAAGTTTTTCCATCAAGTAGTATAAACCCGCCTGCAAGATAATTAGCTACATTTCTTGATTTAAAAGGGTTTTATTTTGGAAAAACTTGGTATTTAGATCGAAAAACTGTTTTGGTCTTATATTTTGTTTTTAAATCGAAAACCATTTTTTTACTTTTGGAAAACTTTAAAAAGTATCAAACATCTTAATATGACACATTAAATTTCAGAATTAAAACACTGATACTTGACAACACGCCCTCCCCACAAATGAGATTGTTGCTCCCTTCTGTCCCATCAAATGTCTGGTTATACGCCACTGACGTGGAAACCTCACATACGACAATTTAAACCAACTGTTTTATCAGTTTATAGGCCTTAAATCCCTAAATGCCATTTTTGCCACTTTTTAAACATCACGGAGCGGACCCCTACCTTGTGTTTAGGGGGAAATTCCTCATAGATCTAACAAGACAAATAAATATAACGCTACCTCCCTTTTCGTCAGGTTGGTAGTCATTTTCCTCTAGGGACGTAAGGAATATAAAACCGGTGTCCAACCAAGTGAAATCATCACATGCATTAGCCTTTGGTAAAAATGAAAGCATGCTTATATGTGCTTATGAAATTATATTTTCCTTTAACCATTTTTTTTTATTATTGAAGCGATCTTTACCCTTTCCTTCCCCTGGTTTTGCGGCATCTCCCATGGCACTAATCATAACATGGCCGTCTGCAAGACAATGAGTTGTGTGTGGATTACTTAATCCCGTTTTAGACATCACTTCCTCAGGTTCCACCGTCTTAAAGATTGAGAAAAATATATACATTAGAATTTCACTTCCCATGCAGAGAATCCAAAACAACACCCTGAGTCCACTGGACGAATTGGTTGGTTATTCATTAGGTTATAATGTACTTAGCCAATTGCAAACATGGTAAGGAATGCAGATACAGATATAGAAGGTCTTATTTCATTGGTTTCTGAGAGAGATATATTATGTTATATCCTATAATGAGCCAATCAGATTCTGTACAAAGGGAGATTCAAGGGTGCAGAAAAGTTGTTCTTTCCTCAGGAGCAAAATGCAATGTTCACATAGGTACCTACAAGACTTTCAACCATTTCCTCGGAGCGGCGCTCCCAGCTCCCGCATTTTTGCACCCCTGAGGTATAGACCTCTGTGTGGAATCTTGATAGCTTGACTTAATATCAATATAGTCCATGTGGCTGACAGCAATAGTGTTAGCCACATGTCTCTGGGGATAATGTCAAATGGATTTTGTGTCATTGTGAACGAATACATTGTTCTATTACGTTAAACCAATTTTGAGGGAAAATGCAAAATGGATTTCATATTTTGGCCAACAAATGTAATTTTTTTCTCATTTGTGGGCAAAATGTGGAGAGTTAAAATGATACTTTCCCTACAATTGTCCCCACATAGTAAAAATATGTCTAACGTACATTAATGCCACTTTTCATAAATCACGGCGCCGACGCATGTTTAGGGGGAAATCGCCGCTAGATCTAAAAAAAGATAATCATCAGGTTGGTAGTGATTTCCCGAAAAGGACGTTAGGGATGATCAATAATTCTCATAGGAATACACAGACACACTTTAAAGTTATTCTGTGCCAAAGGTCATTGACTTTTAAATCCAAGAAACCACCCTTTTTACGTCAGAGTTCACATTTGGAGGCCTACTTTATAAATATAGCCCTCATCGTGTGCTATCAGTTTTCCTCTATAAGTAATAAATTACTCCTATATACCCCTTATAAAGTGATCACCTTCAATTTTTTTTTGCCCACATGAATTTGTTTATTTGCCCGAAAACTGATGTATCTTGAATTGATCTTTATCAGGAAACACAAAGTTCATCTATTCAGTATCTGATACAGGTTTGGACCACCAATTACCGGGTCAGTCTTCCAATATTTTAATCCTTAGAACCAGATGAACATTATGTCCATACACCTTTAACGCCCGTTTTCAAAATTTCCCCCGTTAATCCCCTCCATATCGCAAAATTTACATCAAGATCATGGATCAGCAGGTCAATCATTATGGTGCCCAGAAACCCATTAAACATTTTGTGTTTCTGCAAGGTCATATGGGCCTACCGTGGGACTATTCCTGGAAGAGATCCCTTTCAAAACCTGCCTTGAAAGAACGGTCAGGCTCGTTACATTATATATACATGATTAGGCAGAAAAAATTGTTTGTTTGGCGTAACCCGACCGACCCTAAAAAAACCTGCCGACTCAAAAGTTTTTTTTTATGCAAGTTAGCACAAAATAAAAAAATTATTCTGCCGACCGACCCCTTATTTTCCCATACACAATGAAAAAATAGTTTTTTTACCAACACATAGCAAGAACAACAACAAAACAGCGCAACAAAGCAACTACAACAAGTACCCTAAAAGATCTTTGTGTATCAGTGAAAAAGCTTTAAATAGTAAGCATTGCTGTTATTAATTTTTAGAATAAAAACATTGGAAGATCTAAAAAAAAAAAAACAAAAAAAAAATCTGAAACCGCCCGACCGACCCCGATATTTTTTGCTCCGTTACGCCAAAACAACTCATATTGTTTTTATGCCTTATAATCTCCGAGGAACCAATCAAAAGAGACCTTTTGATCTAAGGCTTTTTTGGTACTGAAATCTCTGGATGGCTAATGTCATCATATTAACACATGAATAAACAATCACGGATGGTAATAAGTACATGTATTTTGGGAAAATTTATATACATCTGGAACCAATGTTTTTCTAAATCAAAATTGTATGAGGATTCCAAAAATCATGCGTGGTCACTTGTTTTTTGGATGTTTACTAGGGGGGGGGCAAGGTTTAATACAGGGGTCAAATAATAAACGGGGCAAAATGTGCTTTAAAGTATATCATCATGTTCAGTACCTTTTCAAGGATTACGAAAGGTTATAGTTTGCCCTATCTGAGGTTATAGTATACAGGAGTTTACAAGTGGAAACACGAATATATATACATTTTCTTATTTTTTTTAAGTATACCCAATGCTATTTAGAACCATTTTCCAACAAATCGTACCATTCTATCATAATGACCTTGAACTTTCTTGAACCGATTGACTAAATCAATAGGTCGTAAATATGGCAAACTATACTTTTTAGAAACCTAGGAGCACCGACCAGATTGGTATATATTCCCCTTTACAAATTTTTCCCCCCCTTTATAAAACACCAAGAACACATGTAAAAAATTACACCCATGATTTCAGATTCTCCATGAAATTCCTGTATTGGAAACACCTTGGTGTCAACATTGTATATGAAAAAAAACTAAACCAAAATATCAATTACATTTCCCCATGTAATAGTACCAAAGGGTCAATTACGACCAATTTCAATCAACCCCATCAACGGAGCCCTCGCTGCAAATCCACAAGATTACAATCGTATTGTTGCCGTTAAGTTGGGATTTTCATCCTGATTAAGCGGACCTTAAAATTCAAAATTTACCTTTTACTTAGTTGGCCACGCTCTATTTTTGAACGCACAACACTTTTCCAAGAGAAATCAAGCGGTCAGTGGACAATAATAATTTTCCATGGGAAAATAACACGAATTACAAGCGTGTAATAAACCAAATTTGAGGCCAAAACTACCTCTCAGAAAGGACGACTTTTTAGTCCCGTACTATGGGAACTCCTTAAATCATATATGAAATTTAAATGGCCACACCCTTGGTGCGGGTGTTCATGTATATTAAAAACAGGTTAAACTTTTCTGGTTCTTTAAATATTCCTTTAATATTCAACATAGGACTTTGAAGGGGTTTTGAATGATTTTTTTCAGAACCTCTTAAGTTGTAAAAAGAACCCGCGAGAATTCGTTCAAGGGTTGCTTTAATAGACCAAATGTTTTTTTTATTTTAGGACCTGGCACTTAAAGAACTCTTAATAAACAACACATTCAAATCCCTTCAAAGTTCTTTGTTGAACAGAAGGAAATTATTTGGGAGGATTTTTAGAGCAAAAAAAGTTAACTGTTTTCGCCAATACATACGCAACACACCAACGCAGAATTCCTATGCCTACTTAAATCTTTAAGGTTCAATATGGAATCTTATGGTACTACATATAGGACAAAATGCTTTACATTGCACCATTTCTTTCAAAGAGTGTATGGTTAAAAGGTGACACGCATAATATGCGTGGTTTTCAAAAATTATATAACAAAAGGCCATAGTTGACATATATATAACAAAAGGCCATATTTGTCCTGTCGATTCAAACGGTCAGTAACTTACAAGCCCGTCATGTATAGGAAAAAATAAAAACAAATATACGGAAAAATAAAAAATTAACCAAAAATATGTATTCTAGTTTTGTTAATTTAGTCAAATGGAATGATAAATGAGAACTTGTATTGGTGAACATGTATAATAGACGGGTACATCCCACGATGCAAAGACCTATGAAATTAATTTATTGACATAATAAACACATGGGGGATACCGACAAAAATATGTAATTTCAAAGTCGTAGGTCACCTAATTTGTATAATAATGGCAGCTATCTTGGATTTCTTAAGCGTTCCAGTTACGGCAGAGGTGAATAATGGTTTTATGCATTTTTGGGGGCTTAAATTGTCCATTTACGCGTACAATTTGACGTTTTTAAGTTTTCTTTAGGCAGGGTAGCACCTTCAGTGACAAGAGCACTGATTTCCAAAGAGGCCCTGGATTTACAGAATGTACATGTACTTGTATAAACATAAGTATAAACATTGAATGGCAAAATACAAATATTAATAGAATACAGTATGAATATAAATATAATGATACTATAAAGATATCAGAAAGCAGATCAAAATATAAACAATAATATGCTTAAGTAGGATTTACAAATGTTAGCTAATGTGAAAGACTCATTGTATTATAGTCACAGCGGATATGCAGGAAGACTGTTCCACATTTTGGTTGCTCTCATGTGGGAAGTACGTTTGCCTGCATTTAAAGGGGCATTTCGTGATCCACAGCCTCGTCCCCCCGACTTACCTAAAAAATGTTGAGATTTTTATATCATCTGAACCATTAGCCTTAGTTATCTACGTGTGCCGAATCTTACTTGCAAATTCGGTCGCATCTGTAATAAATTCGCAATTTTGTATTTTCTGTCCGTAAACGGACAGCAATTACAGCACAGTAGCCTATGGGACAGTGGGAAACGAGCAAATGCTCATAACACAAAACCGCAAGAACGGGATCAGCTCAAATTTTGAGAATAAGCTTTTCTCAAGGATATCTATTGATCAATGAATAAAACAGAAGGTGCTGAAATCACGAAATGCACCTTTAAGTTCCAAGATGGTTCATACAAAGAGTTGGTGGTTTGACTTCTGGTACCTTAGAATAAACTGATTGCATGAAAGTGAAGGGAGAAGAAAGGTATACCGGGGCAAAACCTTTAACATATTTGAAAATAAGTATTGACATTCGATCATGTTTGTTCCACTGCAGTGTACTCATCATATCTTTAACAGGAGTTCTGGTGTCAGCTGATAAAATTATACGTGCTAATCTATTATGAAGAATTTGAAGTGAATTTATAAGGTCATTAGTGCGGTTTGACTAGACAGGGCTGCAGTAATCAAAATGTTGCATGACAATGGAATTAGCAAGCATAACCAGAGTATCCTTTGGAACATAATATTTAAGTCTTCTAATAACACCACACCGCTTGGAAATACATGTAGACATATGATTGATATGGTCAGACCAGGACATCAAAGGATCAAAAATTACACCAAGATATTTAAACTGGTCAACCCTTTCTACCGTGTGTCCCCCCCAAAAAAAACCGCAACACTTGGTGGCAGGCGCCATAAGTTTTGAACAAAAGCACGTGACTACGTATTCTTTGTTGTAAGGTAAGATGGGACTGTTAGCTAATATCCTTTAGTTTATAAAGGAAGAGTCAATATTTTTTTAAGATATGACCCCAGAAATCAAGTAACCTGCAGGACCCATTTAACCAAATTGAGGCGCTATTGATTAAAATACGGCACTGATACGTTTTGCGCCCAGAACCACCAATATGAATTTTTAAGTCCAACCATCATTTTCCTTTCTTAAAGACAGCTACTGCAACGGATATTAACATATGAATGTTTCCATTGGTAATAACAGCTGATAAACATGCATTTTAACACACTTAAAAGATGGAATTAGGAATGTATGTTCAACAAACTCTTCGTATTGTCCAAATTATACAGTATTGGATTGGAGCTAATTATTCATCATTCATTTTGTGACGGCACACAAAGAGTTATCTCAACCCAAAATTTAATGACAGAATGAATATACTGATATTGTTATTGAGTTTTGTGTTGAAAACATATGTTTTACTTTCATAAAGTCGAGAATGAAGCATTATTTTCAGTAACAAGCAAGTTGCAGCCCAACGCATTTATCATTTTATGTAATGTGGAGTTTGTCTGTGACTTAGTTATGGTTTTATATCGTCTTGTTACGTATTTTATCACCAATAAATTAATGTTTTATCATTATCAGTTAAATAATAATTATGTAAATGCAGTTATTTGACCCAGTAGAAGTTGTTCTGCAAGGAACTTGGGCAAGTAAATGTTGATTGCAATCAATATTGTATTTGCCATTCTGTTCTTCATTGCCAGTCTTGTGGTTACCAGCTCCTCATTTTTGTAAAATGGGTCCTGCGGGTTACTTGATTGTTGGGGTCATAATCTTAAAAAACTATTGACTCTATCGCTATGATTTTTCAGGGATGTTAGCTAACAGTGCTATCGTACATTACAATAAAGAACAAGTAATCATGTGTTTTTGTTCAAAACTTATTGCGGCTGACACCAAGTGTTGCGTTTTTTGGGACACACTGTATAGTATCATTATTACAGCGCAGAGTAACAGCCTGATTTTTACTGAGGATATGATGTGTACCAAAAATCATAAACTTAGTTTTCTTCTCATTTAAAGTGAGTTCGTTTTCGTCAAACCATTCAGAAATTGTGTTTAGTTTGACTCAACTTCCAATTCATGAGTATGAGGGGTTGTCTGAAGTACATCGAAGTGTTGTATCATCAGCATACATTGTACATTTACAGTTAATACTACTTGGAAGACTATTGACAAAAATAATAAACAGAAGAGGACCGAGTATAGAGCCTTGAGGAATACCAATATTGCTATGTTTGAAGACAGAAAGAGTAGAATTAACGTTGACTGCCTGAGTTCGGTCACTGAGATAGGATTCGAACCAAGCGTTTGAAGTTCAGGACCAGTAATACCATTTTGGCAACAAGTTTGTCCACAGTAACGGGGAAACTTTACATTTTTTTTACCGTTTCGATCAATTTTCGCCAAGAAGTAGCACATTTTGTGTTTTTGGCACATATAAAATTGAATAATAAAGGAATTGAAAAAAAAAGAAACAGCATAACACAGACATTTAAAGACACGAGGATCACACCTGAAATGAAAAAAATATTATATATAATGTTGAAAATAAGGGCCGAGGACCAAGTTGAACTGTATAGTCGGACCTGTACCTCTCGTCAGCATAAAGCAAGGTAGTTGTTAGGGTATTTCGGGATGCCTCAGCTGAAACGAGAGAAGAAAATAAGTGTAATGTGTGTGTGTTGGGGTTGGTCCGTTTCCACATTTTTGCTTTTCTTTTCTTTTTGTGTTGTCACCCACTGTTCAGTGTTTTACTTCGTCTATATCTCATTGTAGTTGTTCTATGGTAATCCTTTCTTTGTCTACTTTTCTTCCAGCGCTGTTTAGGTTTTCTTTCCCTCCTACAGCGCTTCTTCTTCTTTATCCCCAGACCCTTCGCTCCGTATAAACAGGTTGCAAAAGCATTTCGAGAAAAGTCAATGTGAAATCTAGAAACACTAATAATGTTAACACATTTTTGCATTTAATTTGATTTTTGAAATAGAGAATAAATTTTCAATGTATTTTATCCTATACGAAATTAAAAATATTTGATATCATTTTAATAGATGTTGATTTTTGCTTAATATGTTAAAACATCGTGCTTGCGGAAACAATAGAAATATAAGAAATTGGTAGCATACAAGAATTTGAACATTGGCCATTATTATTGACTATTATTTGTGTCAGGCTACATTGCGATATATCGGGACTGAATGTCGGATTTCATGAAAAGTAAAAACCAGATATAGCTGAAAGACTGAATATTTTTATCATTGATTAAATTGGAAATTGCTAATTTCCAAGCCATTTTGAAGCAGCTCCTACCCTTAAATTGGAGCCAATTTTGACTACTAAAATGTCAAATTGAAAACTTTATTCGGGGGAATTTCGATTGTACCTGTTAAAGTGTATTATACGACCTCTACAAATATGCAAAAATTAAAACCAAAGTGCACAAAAAATATATTTGTGTGATGCTGTTTAAATATTGCACACGACTTAACGGCAGAGCAAAGTCCGTCGACGGATATCAGTCAAACGTTGTTTTAAGAAATAACCTTTTAACTCATATAGACATTGTCTCTTCAGAATAAACACCACTATGCCAAGCGTATCCTATCTCGACCACGTCGACTAGACCAAAAGACCAGAACTTAGGCCTTTGTTTACAACGGTACGCTTCGGTCTGGAAGTGTTAGTACCGAAATGTAATATGATTAACATTCTCTGGTCCGGCTCTGGCTTAGCCAGATATGTTGGTCGGTATGATTTATGGTGGGTTTCTAAAAGCGGTTGGTTAAAACAGAATGGCTACTTTTCGGTCCATAATGGCTCGCGCAAAGATACAGGCCGGTGGCGGCCAAGCCTCATTCATTTAGCAACTCACCAAAAATGTCAAAGAAATTGACAGCCAATACTGAATGAAACCAAAAACCAATTTGGGGGCTTTAATGTTGGTCGGTCATGCGTGTTCCCATGACCCACATATACGACCTCCTCCTCGTTCGTTATTAATCATTCAAAAAAAAAAAAATCGAAGATTAGAAAATAACTCTTCCAGTGGAGTGGATTCTTCAACCCACGGTTTTGGAATTACGAAAATATTCCTTGGACAACATATAAACAATTCAGATTTTAGTTAAGATTGACGCTTTTACGTGTGTTTAAACCAATTGGCGACGTCTGAAATTTGGATTTCTTGGCCGCCCTCCCCTGCAAAGCTTCATTGTTGGATTTAAAAACCGATCAATATGATAAGAATTACATTGGAAGGATCGTTCCAGCAGTCTGAATGAAAATATTCTAATTACAAATTCTTGTTTTGGGGACTCATGGCGACGTGGAATTTACCTTCGAAGGTATTAGTTTACTAAGCCCTCAAGTACCAAATTTAAAAAATTGTGCCCTCTTAAAAATGTGCCTATAGGCTTTAAATATAAATCTTACCAGTTTTAATTAAACCACGAATAGTTAGATTAAAGCCATTAAATACTTGAAAATTTAAATGTTTAAGATTCATATTGGATCAAATTAATCCACATTGGTTGGTGACTGATCACAGTCGTTGGGTTTTATGTGTATGTGAAATGTTTGAATTTAGAGTGATTCTCAAAAAGTTCTTAAATTAATGGAGGGAAAAATATGAATTTTGATTAAATTCTTTTAAATTCTAAATTAGATATATTTTAAGGTATTTTGATTAAATTTTAAATCTAAAGTTGGATTTTTCCTGATAGTCACAAGTTAGATCAATTATATTTTCACTTAGTGGTTTAATTAACAGCGATTTTCAAAATGTAAACAAAATCGCAACCCCCTTATTTTTTTTTCATCAAAGTCCATTTTTTTGCATGGTTATATTGAAATTGTTCTGGTTGAAGTAAAGACCCCACCTGTAAGGGCTAGCGTAACACGTCCTATTTGATTTTTATGCTTGTTACTATGAACAAGTAGGGATCAGGCTTTCTCAAAGTCTAGAAACAGTCGAAAAGGGCAACTTATGACCACTTTAAAGTGCTTATTTAGATGTCGGTTTTTCTCAAAGAACATTAATATAAGGTGTTAGCCATAACACTATAGCAATTAAGAGACAAAATGGCCATTTCACTTTGAGAACCAAAAAATAAAGGACTGTGGCTTAAGAAAATAATAAAAATAATATAGAAAAACGAACTTTCTGGGATAGGCTCCGTTCAATTATGGAATTTGTTTGAGAACGAGGCTTTTTTCGACGGTGGGTATGAGATATACCCGATTGGAGAGGTCTCAAAAAGTAGATCATTACACCTAAGTGGACAAGGAGTAGGGGATCTTATACACAGGGAGATATTGGGGGCCATATAGGCCCCATATTTACTCAATATCGGACCATTGGCTACAGTTAGCGGTACAAATATTATTTGATCAACGGCCCAACATTGGACCCAATATTGGGCCCGGGCCAATGTTGGCACAAATATGGGCCAATTCTTGGTAATAGAGATTGAACCAATATTGGGAAGCTATCAATATGTTTTATTTGCAAATTAAATATATTTTCACCCTGCTTTATTTAAATTAAATTATGTTAAATAATTTGAGCTAGTCAAATTATTTATTTCTTGTTGAAATTGAGTTATTATATAGTATAATATTTTTGAAATTATTGTGTTCTGATCAAAAATATCGGTCCTTGGAGATTTTAGCGTTTTCTGTATGTTTTTATTGTTTTCTCACCCTGCATTTTTGGAAAACAATTAGCCTTAAGTCCAGTATGGGCCAACGTTATCCCAAAAATTGTCTCTATATTGGCTGCTTAGCGTCGATTGCCAATATGATGCACATATTAGACCATTAAAGGATGCCGATATGAAGCCGATATCCCATTGCCAATTGAAAACCAATAGTGGCCCAATATCGTTAGCACCGTGATGCCGATGCCAAGATTACCGATGAGGAACCCATTATTGGGCCAAATATGCGGGATATCGGGGGAGGGACCTGCAAAATACATTTTGCCAGTTTTACGACTAATAATGATCCGAATCACCTTCTTTTTGGTATTTGTTGTAACTTGTGGATACGCATCTTTTCATGAAAAAAATATTAAAATCCACGTCCCTTAATTAGATAATTAGTTACGGGTCCCTTGGACCCCCTTGTCCACCAATGGGCGTGTGAGTTAACAAAACATTAATTAAAATAAGTAATGAAATATAGGTCTTTTATTTAAAGTTTCGTTTACTCAGTAATAAACAAAATAATATAAAATTCAGAAACCCTATATACGTGTAGCGATCACTTTGATTTTGCCATAATCTCCATCCGCCACTGAACAAAAACCAATGGGAAAGTGTCACGGCAGACAATGCCCATCTACCAAAAATAGGAAATATGAAAAAATGAAATCATTTGCGTTCCAGTAGCAGACAGGGGCCTTTAGAAACACATATATCATGCAATTGTGTGGAAACGAGGCTGTTAAATTCTGTTCTTTTTTTGAATAAATTGCTTTCCCCCTAACTTTAAGGGTCTTTGAATCTTCAATTTTATACTTAATTGCTATGTCTAATGGGACCCGGAATGTGTAGTGTAAAATTTCGCGCAAGAATTCCTTCGTGAAATTGCTAGTGGTTTCCAGAGGGTCCATGGACCGGAGAGGAGTTTGAGATGTATTTCATAACATTAATAGGTTATATTTCCGTTTACCTACTTTATGGAGAATTGGTTTCCGTGCATCGTACCCAACGTCCACTATGTAAATACGTGTAGAATAGATGCACGGTAGAATGAGACGATTACGACATTGTGACGAGTCACCATAACAACTACTGCCACGTGTTCCAGCCAGTGTGAGTATTTTCATCCTCGGGCACATATCTCATTGGTAGTCTATTGAATTACCTGGAACATGGTAATTATGACAAGAGAAAGAATACGAAAGAATAAAGTAATAGGCCATGATACGTTTTGCGATTAACATCTTTCGTGCTACAGCACTGGGGATTTACTTCCTTCACTAAAATTTAAACCAATATTATAGTTAGTAACTTATCCCAATATGAAAAGAGTGCTCATTGTTTGAAAAATGAATAAAATGTCAACTAATTTACTTCCAGAATATCACTGACCAGTGATGTACACGTAAAACTCAGCGAACAATAGACCTAATGATATGCAACAATCAACCAAAGAACACTTGCGATCTTTTTATCTCATCAGTCGGTATGGAAGTCCATTGTTACTTGACCACTCAGTGAAAATATTTACAGGTGTTATCAACTCACCGTATTGCCTTCTAGATCTGCTCATGGACATAAAGGGCAACATACCTCACCTCCTCCCACGATTTTAAAAATGTAAGTCGCTGAATGCAATTGACTTTCTTCTAATTGAATAGAATACGGTTTTTAAGTAACAGGAGGAGATCTTTTGTAGGATACGAATTTCTCTCAAATTGCAATGGATCGGTAGTAGATCACTACGAGAATTTAGAAAGGTAATTGACAAACGAGTACAAAAGAAAACAACACACCTTGTTTTGAACTTGATTGCTATCGTAATCGTCCCGATAGAAAACCATGCTTTGAATTTCTGTTTGAAAGACCAGAAATTACTAAATCATCATTATACTACAAAGGGACGGCGTCCGTAGCGGCTTATTCACTGCAGGTTGTGATGCAATCATTATAGCATCCAAATATTAAAAAAAAAAGGGTTCGAAAAAAATTGGGCGCTCTTTCCGGAAAGGTCCTCATGTCTCTTGTAAAAAATAACTTGCTGGGTTTAGGTTCTGCACAAGTTAGCCCTTGCCAAGAAACCTTCATAATTTTTGGTCCCTTAACCCTAAAATAAAAAATTAAAAAAAAAAAAAAAAAAAAAAAAAAACAAAAAAACAAAAATAAAAAAAAAAACAATAAGCCGGCTTTTGGGACCCATCTCACCGCCGGTGGTGGTGGGGGGGGGGGCGGATTCCGCCCTGTATCTAGAAACGGATTGAGGAATATCATATGGGTGTACCAATGGATAGCTATGACCTTCCCGAGCCATTGATACAAAAAAGTACAAACATACTTATATGCGTCACCAGTGACGTCAAACATGAATCATGAAAAAATGCGAAAAATTAAAAAAAACCCCGCAAAATTCATATGGTTTTGCGCCATTTTTTCAAGCAAAAGTTGGGATTTTTTGGCCTGATGTGTGTCAAAGTATGCGCACACAATGCTCTTACTACAAATAAATTCAAAATAAATAAGATTGTAAAACATGTGTAACTGTATATTAAGCACAAAAAATGGATTTCGCTTCGTGTAATTTAATGGGAAATGCTTTTCTTTGCAAGCAGTGCGCAATTACGTAACGCCCGCGTTCATAACCGTGGTACGATTTTGTTCAAGCTGGTTGTAAAAATCGAGCGCAAGGATTCAAAGAAAAAAGTCATGTAGTTTCGGCGTGAAAAAATAACAAAAGGTTAGATTACGAAGAAAAATGGCGGGGGGGGGGGCGGATTCCGTCCCGGGCCTTTTAGGGTTAATCCCTCCCTCGTTTCGAAACAAAAAAATTAAACCAGTAGGTTAACTGATTAATTGATAACACACAGTAGAATCTCAATTTTTTTATCGCGGGACGCGTAAAGGTTTCGGTGCTTTGAAGTCATGAAAAAATAACTCACGCCATTGTGGCGAAATCTGTTCGAAATCTGGGGAACATAAACTTAAATGGAGAAATCTCATAAATCAGGGGGAATGCAATATTTTTCGCCTAAAACGTTGAATTCCTGCACCTCTAGGCGTAAATAATGATCACTTGAAAAAAGATACTCAAAGGACGGTATGGCAAGCCATTCCTCAGATAAATAACCCAATTGTGGGAACACTTCTTGATCAAAATTAGTAAAAGTACACAGATAGAGAATTTGGACTGATCTTAAATGGCAGCTTTTAAGTTTTAAGTTTTTGAGCCTATTGTTTATAAAAGTCTACATTTACTAGTACTAGGTAATTGAAAATTATTTTGGCCAATACCATCACTGCAAAACAGTAATTAGAAATTTTAATTTCTAATTTCAAATTTCAAATAGGTATTTAAAAAACCTATTTGGCAGTTGCACCATAGGCCTATATATTTTTTAATTTTGAAACACTATATCTAAACATAATATCTAAACATGTTTAGGCATTTGACAGTAGGTGTTTCGAGATTTGTCATGTTCATTTTAACCACTACTTTACACTAATGTTTTAAACACCCGTGTTTACGCTATATACATAACTGTTACCTGCTACAAACCAAATAACATGAGCACATTGCTTCAGATCAATAACAATGGTAAGTGCCCGGGGTGGTAAATTATCCAAGTTCAAAGTCACACACTGATAGTATGCACATTTTCAATATCAATGCCTAGAACATGCCAGGTGGAAGGTTGATTAAAGGGGCAATTCGTAATTCCACAGCCTAGTCCCCAGACTTATAACTAAACGATAATGTCTTATCTGAATCCCTGGCGTAACTATAACGGTATAACTACATAGTTGTGAACGTAAATTTGAGAGCATGAGTTCTAAAGAAAGACTTTTGGATTCTGAACAAAACAATTGTATTTAAAGATGGAAGACCCGATCGACAACCTCGTACGCCACTGACTTTACTCCATCGATGTTGAGATTTTGGTATCAGAAGAAAGTTACTATTTTGTCATTACCCCAGTGCAGGCCCGGGGATATGTTTTAGAACTTGTTTTCTTTGCATGTTGTGAACAAAAAGTCATCAAATGTAGTCGACCACACTAAGTCTCATATACTCTACTATGGGCCAATTTGCTGCACAGTTTTGCCTGTACTATCCAAACAGCTGGGCCGATTCTTTTCTTGATATGCCGCAACATGAGGGAGAAAATTCACATGAAAAAGATGTCGTGAGCGGGTTACCACACTTTAAGGTATCTCTGATAGAAAAAAGTAATAAATACCCTGCAAAATTTAATTGCAATCAAATTCTCGATTAGTATCACAAATCACAAAAACACTCCATTAAGGATGTAGACACAAAAAGTCTACCGTTGATTTTATTTGACTTCAGTCACCATTGGTTTGAAGCGTAGGCACACAGATAAAATTTTTGTTTGCCAGATGAACCAACAACCATTTAAAATGATAATACCCGCCTTTGTACCATGATCGAATAAGAAAGCTTTGGATTCTTCAAGTGGCACACTCGCATAAAAACTATGGATTGAACATCGCCGTTGACCATAAAGGCTGGGTCGGTGAAATAGTTCGAACGTTTGGCAAGAGTTCCATATGTACCCCTTTTTAATTACTACATAACACTTTTTTGGGGCCTTAGAGTTAGGGTATTTGTTTTTGTAAAGCCATAAATAAAAAGAAATTGTTTCCTGTAGATTAGGGAGTACATATAGAGCTCTTTCCGAATGTTTGCTGTTGTTGTTGCAGTTCTGTTTGAATTGTAAGACGCTCTGTGCTTTGTAGAGCCCCGTATAAATGCTTCAATAATAATAATACAAAGAAGAAAATTGGAGAAGCCCCAACTTTATAAAATATTTCATTAAAAAAATTATCTTTACCCTTCTCCTTCAAATAATTAAGTTTCTACCTGTGAATATGTTGACGATCGTGGATCCACATCGACCGTTGCCAAGTAGTCGGGTTTCTTAACGCTTGTTCCACGACAAATGCACGGCACTAGAGCGCTGCTCACACGGGGCTGACATAGCATCACTGGCACTTTACCCAGGTCCCCCATGCATTCCACATCCTACTAAGACTAAAGAAAAGAATACATGATGGAAAGAACGAACCCTAAGGAAGGATAAGAGAGAAGAAAGAAAGGAGAAAGAGGATGATATAAACCTGAAAATAAAGTGGTACTCTTTTGTTTTGAATATCACATAATTTTCTTTTTACAAGAGATTAAAATAGCTTCATTACTTAGTGTTTTGCTATGCAGTAACCTTTGGTCTGGCAGACCCTGAACATGCATGGCAACAAGATGTTTCTATCCTTTGTCGTGATCTATCTTTCAGCTCTGGAAATTATGAACTCGCTCTGGCACTAGTCAATCCTGAATATTGAATAATAATAATTAACCAAGAGCGCATTGACATTTTAAATTTCTGGACCCAACTCAAAAAAACTTTTATTTCAGGCCTAATATAATTGATGCGTGTAATTTAATACATCTAGATTACCAACGGTGACATCTTGTTGGTCAAATTGCTGGAGAAAATAACGACTTTCCATTCGTTCCTAAAAATATCTATAGTAAATTTCCCACATAGATTTGAATAGCGCTCACCGTGAAATAATCAGTCGCACCCAACGCAGGCATCCTGGCAAATATCGGCTTGATATTTTTCGAGCGGGAGCACTGGACGCTGGGTCACAACATCATCGTTCATGTCCCACTACATATAAGCTTTGCCACCTTTGGTAGTTAATAACGGACCCTATATATCAATGTAGGGTAGTAATTGTTCTCAAATGTTCACTAGGATCAAATTTACGTTTACACAGGGGTCAAAAATACTCCAATCATGTTGAAATGTATGCCATATTGTCCGTCTAGTCATAAGGATTAAAAAATGTATAGTTTGTACCATCTATGATATTGGTTTTTGAGTTATTGGGTTTTAACATGTTTGGAGTAGTTTAAAAGTTTGACCCCTCTGTAACCTTAAATTGGTCCCCTATTGAAAAGGTGACGCGACAATTTGAGACCACTAACTCCCTTGCATTGATATAGAGGGTCCATACTAACCACCAAAGATGCCAAAACGTAGATGGAGGCGGGCATGAACGAACTCCTCAAATAAGGACCCTATGATAGTCTACTCCTGCTCTATTTAGCTAGCTTGGAATTAACACACTGATTTTCTAGTTGGGTTTTTCAAATGTCTTTAAAGCAGACAGCTGACAGAGAAGTCTTTTTGGCTGGAAAGATGAGAATAACTAGCGGCGCAGTGCTGGCTAATTTGTTGACGGCGTTGGCAAATAATTGAATTATTTCCAAGACTATACACATTTTGCAAGAACTGCCAAATACAAGGAAATAGTCAAGAAAATATTGTAAAGGAAGTAGATTTACGGTTCGCACACTCCAGAGTTTAGACGAATGAAACATGACGTATATATTGGCGTCGCAGTTTAGACAATTATGAACACAACATATCAATGGGTACCCCGGGATACAACAGAAACCAAAATGTTCAGGGTCAGTGATCATGAAACCGATTTCAAAACGAAGTCTGTTTAATCAACATAAAGGCGAGAATACCAGCGGGAATACCAGTTAGGATTTCTTTCACATTAATACACGAGTCATCAGTAGTTTAATGTATTTGTTCTGGCTGGCAAATAGTAGGCTGTTGATCTGGCTGGGAAAATATTTAATGGCTTCCAGGCGCGGATTATGTTCTGTCAGGTTGGTCGTTGGGTGCTTCTGAAACATGAAATAGCGCCCACAATATATGTCAATGAGACTTATTGTGTTGACCAAAAATTTCCCAGGAAATCGTGGAGGCAATCTGTGCTTGAAACTGCAGTATACAAAGTGTCTTTTTCACGTGAAATTAATTTTGCGGAAATTTAGAAGAATATCAAAGAAAAAAAAAGGAGTCATGTCAAAATTATGAACGACTTACGTTCAGATACAACACTGTACTAAAATAGCATATCCCCATCAAGTTTTGAAACTATCATTTTGTCACTGCACATGATTCAGCCGCTAAATTAAAGGGGGATGGCCCGATTTAAGGATATGAAGTTTTCATCTTAATAGATTGACCTTCACTTCAAAACCCCATCTGTAAAGTTTCGCGCCGATATTTCAATCCGTTTTGATACGAGAGCTAAAAACGTGATTTTGTAAGCCCCATAGAGTACTCTGTAAAATTAATATTGGTCGACCAAAATGTGGCACATTTTCGCTCATAACTTCCAAACCAAACATTCTTTGGCTCTAAGATTTCACAGGGTAAATGAGAAAAATAGTAGCTTGCTCCTGATACCAAAATATTTACCACTTCCGGTAAAATCTGGGGCTTCTGGGGACGAGGCTATTAGAGATCGGGCCATGGACCTTTAAGTGTGATGCACTGATAAGCACCAACTGTGTTAATCCATTAGAATGCGTAAAAAGCAGCTTGCCTTTAACAATCTGTTATATATCTGGTTTGAATAGGACGATTGCCATGGCATTTGCAATCATTAAATGAAATTATTAATATGCCCCACGGAGATGAAAAAAATCGGGTTCAGTAGTTCTTTAAAAAAAATGTACATTTTTTTTGTGGGATACCTTGTACGGCCTATTTGTAATCCTTTTAGGCAGACGGAAAATGTAGTATACTTTTCGGTAACCGGTGCAATTTTAATTTATTTCCCACTCACCATGAAACAAGAAAAAAATCTGCGCAATGCCCCTACAACCCAATAATCTTTCTGTGTACGTGCCAAATTTCTGAGATATATCGTCTATTATTCATTATTCTCAAATGCACAATTTGTAACGAATCT
Source organism: Ophioderma brevispina (assembly GCA_023653785.1). NCBI lineage: Eukaryota > Metazoa > Echinodermata > Ophiuroidea > Amphilepidida > Ophiodermatidae > Ophioderma > Ophioderma brevispina. Next base: position 79,106 of record JAMKCH010021165.1, read on the forward strand.
CCAGCTACAATAGCAGGACTAATGCATTATAGTAGGGTTATAAATCAGAATCCCATTCCAGAAGTTTGGGGAAGAAGGTTTGAAAATGTTTTTGTATAGTTTGAAGGGTTCTGAATCAAAATTTTTGGGTCCAACCTCTGGGAAATGTGGGGAACTTTGTAAAATAAGGGGGTACAATTAGTACAGGGGTAAATTTGAAATCAAGTCAAATTGTGTTTAAATGTACACCAACTATTATTGGTCATCTCTAATTAAACTGTACTTTGAAAGCACAGGTCAGACCTGTAACTGTTAACTACAGTATAAGTGGTTCTTTGAGTGAGTGGTAATTGGGCCACAGGTAATTGGATCGACTGTTCAATGGAAACTTATAGACCTTTCCTATGAAGTCGGCCGTAAAATGAAATGATGATGCTTTAAACTTCCATATTTGGACTAATTGCTATGTCAGAGGTCAAGTCGATACTGAAAACGAGCGTTGTTATACTGCTATCAACAAAAACAAGTTTCAAGAAGAATAATTACATCTAAGCAAGTGGGTTGTTTATGAATATATGGTAAATACTCCTTAGTAAAATCAAGATTTATTTATAATAATTTATAATAATTTGAATACATTTTTTTTAACGCGCCACATATCCACGTAAACGTGCTCAAGGCGCTGTGCGGCATCCATGAAAGGCGCTCTGTACATCAGAGAAACCATGAATTATTTACTTAGCCCAGGAGCTAGCAAACATTTGTAACACATCTCAAGTACAAAGGTTTGAGTGATTAAATATGTTGACAGACTGACAGGGACCCCTGAAACATGATTCTTAGTGCCGCAAATGGTGCCTTAGGGAGAGGGGGCCAAGACAAAGTTGTACAGGGGTCAAATTTTTAAATTGATCCAATCGTTATTTGTCTAACCATAATGATTCAGAAAAGGTATAGTTTGTATTATCTACAACGTAAAGTTTACGAGTTATAGGCTAAAATAGCAAACATCAATAAAAAACGGTCAATTTCTGTTGTACAGGGGTCAAATTTTAAAGTTGCACCGATTCGGATGCAAAATGGTACAAAGTATTGGTGGAGGTCACAGGATTCAAATAAGGAATAGTTTTGAGTGTCTCAGATGCTCTCAAGATACCAGTCTGACAGCTTCTGCAAGACTTTACGCAATGCTTGCGATAAGGCGCTTAATGGTGATACGCACATGATTGCGTTCGTTCGTTTTCGCGTGTTCAGTAAAAACACGAATACCCCCAATTGCGTATTTGGGGTGACAAAGATTTTGTACAGGCCAGTATAGGCAGATCGGAATCTCCTTTTTCTATTTCTGTGGGGTGCACTAACTTATTTGCCAAGTGTAAGAAGGAGTGTATTTCTATTCATGTTTTTTTTTAAAACAAAAGAGATCAACTGGTAATAATTTTTACACATAAACATAATGGGCGAATTTTATTAAAAAATTTAGAAAAAAATTTAAAAAAATCCCCCATTCTCCCCACTGTAAATATTGGCCCTGCGTAATATATTGCTGTGCTTTACTCTAGTTACTCAATCGGCCATTAAAGGCGATTATATTGGTCTAATGCTACGTGGTTCAATAGCCATAAACCACTAGAGCATTATTTTCGAGTGGTTTTCTTTGTTTTCGCGTGAAATTATATTCGCGAACGCACGCTTACCTTACATTTAAATATGCATGCGTAATGCATTATGACCCGATTTGAATATGCATGCATGCATTATGAAATGATGTAAATATGCATGTGTGTATTATGAGACGATTTAAATATGCATGTGTGCTTTCTCTCCCAATGTTTGCTGCTTTATGTTAGTCAACCCAGTGTTGTGGAAAGTTCGTATAAAGTTATTAATATGGTCTTTATGTTTTGATAGTGTATAAAATAATGCTCACGTGGTTTATGACAGATAAGGCATGAGTCGAGTGCATTCGGGGATATAATTGCATGCTTGGACGCATTAATATATGGATAAGAGGGGCCACTGTGAGCACTTGCCGCAAGACTCATGTTTTGTGATTATTAGCATATGTATCAAACATGTTCTTATCATGTCAATCCCCTCACTTCTTAGAACAGATCTCCGTTGCTGAATTTTCACCCTGGGTTCAGTAGGAGTATACTCTATGCATCAATACCAGGACCTCATTGTATAAATATTTTCTCACTTCATATAACTGCTACCAGCCACACTATCATGACGATATTACATAGACAATATCATTTGTTGCTGATTCTGGATTCTCCTTAAAAGAAACCCTTTCTTGTTGGGTGCACGTCAATGTGACCTAAAGCGTTTGCAGTGCCTCCAAAACAAAGCTGCACGCTTAATTTTAGATGTGGCCAGGACCAGACCTCTACTGGCTTGTTAAGGGAATTGCATTGGTTGCCTGTTAAAGAACGCATTCAGTATAAGATTATGTTATATGTTTACAAATGTCTCACTGAACAAGCTCCTTCTTACTTGGGTGATCTTGTTTCTCTACAGAGGAATGATCCTCTTGACACGGGACGCAGACTCCGTTCTCACTCTGATTACACTCGCCTTTCTCTGTAATATCGACGTTCTCAGCAGTCTAGGGATTTTTGAAATGGCGCGAAATTGAATTTTCAAATGCATTTTTCTCCAAATTTCGCCGTAGTCTCGTGTACGTTTGTATACGTTCGTGCTCGGACCTCGTGGAGTCAATAGACGTGATAGGACCCCATATACAAGAGAATGAGACTAAATTTGAAAAAATAACGTTCTCAGCAGATTTTTGAAATGGCGCGAAAATTGAATTTTCAAATGCATTTTTCTCCAAATTTCTTCTACGAACTAAAAGTTCGCAGAACAAAATTGATGTCTTGTTGCCGTATGGTAAAAATTGAATGAATTCATCAAGCGATTTTGGAGGAATCAATCGGGCATATTAATGCCGATTTAGGGGTTTCTTCCATATATCTCCACAGGTGCTCGGCAACCTCGAAAATCCCAACTCTAGTATCGAACATCGGGCGTCCTCCCCCCCCCCCCCCGGGGCCCACTGTGATAATCATTCAAAGGTGCGTGTTCCGATCTTCTTTGGGACTTCCCTGATTTCCCCGGAAGTATTAATCGATTTTGATATCTTATGAAAGGGCGTATTTTTCTCATTGTCGTCCTGAAATTTGAGCCCTCAAATCCATTTCATTCCATGTAAACTAAAAACCACCGATTTAATGGTTAACCATCAATATTAGCACAGTATTGAATAGGGCTTTGCAATGTGCGTTATTGCTTCTACCATCAGAACTGCAAGTTTGTTTCCCACGGTACTTGATGGGGCATATGTGCAAGTGACAGGCTCTCATATCAAGTATAGAACCACAATAGAAATAAATCGGAACAAGCACCTTTAAAAATGGTGTCGCGGACAAAAAAGGTTGGGAAACCCTGCTTGATAAGTGCGTGGGCGGTATCGACCAGCTTTATTGGAACCATGCCCAGTGTCATGCTGCGTATTCTTATTGTACCATGTATACATATTGGGTGCAGAGTGCAACATTTACGTGGTTAAAGGTGCATTTCGTGATCCTAGCATATTTATTTTGTTTATGATTCACTAGATATCCTCAAGAAAAAGTTATTTCCAAAATTTCAGTTGATTCTGATGTTGCGGATGACTGAATTAGTTGTTTTGCGCATCTCAATAGGTCACTGTGTCGTAATATCTGTCCGTTTTACGAACTGAAAATAAAAAATTACGAATTTCATCTAGAATAGATTGAATTTTCACGCAAGATTGGGCACATATACTATACTTGGGCCAACAGTTCTGATGATATAAAAATCTGAATTGTTTTTGTGGTAAATCGGGAGACGAGGCTGTAGATCACGAAATGCCCATTTAAACTAGAACATACAGCATGTACGCAACTCAACAAGGTTTGTGTGCACATTTATTGTTCAATATCAAAAGTCGATGATCTGCGGCTTCCCTTTCATATGCAAAGCAATGAAACGTGACATCCTGAGCCCAAACAATCTAATCTATTTTTATCGTAGGTAAAAACATGTACTTTCAGCAATCGGGCGAGCTTCTTAAAAATTGAAAACGGTAAAATAAAAATTAAAAACATGTAAGATAAACTGAACTGAACAATTATCTATTTTTGTGTTTTTTTAGAAAACAAAATCTTGTTTTTAGATGTTATCTTCTTTGTTTTTGTTTAAAGGGGTTAAGAATTAATTTTATTTTATTGTTTTTATCACTGTACGGGGGCACGACTTTTAATACAAATATCACCCACTAGTCCCGGGCCACTAGTAGAACTCAGCCAAATAGATCAAAGCTAATATATTTTCAATCTTTCGTAATGCTTAAATATATATCATAAATAAAGTATATTTTGGTTTACAAATAAACTTTATTAGCATGAAAAAAAAAATAAAAGTTCATAATGTATTTCGTTTATCATCGCTGTCATTTATTCTGCCTAAGTCACGGAAAACACTAGGGCAATTAAGGCTATGATAAAATAAGTTTAGTATGCCCTGAAAAAGATAATAAGTGAAACATCCAATTTTCTGATTGTTTGTCTATATATGTTCCAACCTTTAGTTAACACTTTCCCCGGACTTTGGGCTACTTCTAGCCCAGATTCGCTTCATTGGTTTCATTGTTTTAGCGCAGTGAAGCAGAACCATTGCTAACTGCTAGCGAGGACATAGGCAATTTTGGCCGGAACCTTCCTTTGATTTCTAGACATGTCTCACCTCTAGGCTAAAATCAGGGAATTGTCTAGCACGGGTCCTGAGCATGAGCTAAACAGGTACAGCCCTATTAAGGTCCCTAGGAACCACCCCTTGTTCACTTAAAGTGTTACAATGACCAATACATTTACCCCTGTAATAATTTTTCCCACATTTCCCAGAGGTTGGACCAAAAAAAAAAATAGGATTCAGCACCCTTCGAACTATAGAAAAACATCTTCAAATCAACTTCCCCCGAAGATAGGATTCTCATTTATAACCTACTAATCCGGGTTTGCAACAGCGCTTAAAAGGACACAAAGTGAGAATTAGCTTTCAGCTAGGCCTATAGCCGTTCAATGATACGTACTTCTAATGTCGATTACACCCCCGCTCGAATGTCTGGTTCCAGTCACTGCTTACAGCCGATCGACTTTTATTAATTAGAAGTGCTTAGATTAGAACTATTTCGAGACTGGGAGTTCATCAATATTATCACCTGAGACTTAATGTAGATTATCTACTCTACGGCTGTGATCACTCATTTAGTGTTTATAGAAATAAATCCAATTGCCAGTCGTGTGTCTCAATCATTTCAGTGGGTCTATTTTTGTTCTATTTTGAAAGATAATTGTGTTCAATGAACTGTTTCTGTTTAACAAATAGACCGTTTATCGGGCGTTTATCCAACTACAAAATTCCACTTAAAAGAACTTACCTGTAGCAAACGACATGACGAATGGAATGCACGATTTCTTCAGTTCCGCTAACAGTACTATACCCGTTGGAAGTGGCCGTGGCGTTGATTGAACTATTACAGAAGTTAGGGTTTATTTGATGGTGTAGTCTAAGTGTGCCCTTTACCCTCTCTGCGTATTATGCGACACGTGTGCTATCTGTGGGAGGTTCATGAGTATATTTGATTGCACACATTGTCTAACAATCGTCGAGCTATGTATGGGGATTTTCTGAGGTGATTGAACGGGTTCGTAGGTTTTGGCCAGATACAACGAACGTACGATATTCTCTCGGTCCAGTCGTTTTTGATCGCTATACCTCTGAATTAAACTCTACCAGTTCGGGCCGACTGCCGGATCCGGCAATGTTGCCGTAGCCGGCAGTATATTGCCAGTTCAGGCAACATAAAAACAAGCATCCCTGCAGAAATTCGAAACCTTAAACGATTCATTTGGATGGGGACTTTATATTTTTTAGGGGGAAGTCCATATTTTACCCATGACAGTGTATGTTATGTCGCCAACTTTTCACCCAGGACCAAAAATTTTCACCTTGGGGTTCTGTTTAAAATTGGAAAATTCAAATTTGTCACCTTTTTACTTTTATTGAATTTTAGGTTAAAATCGTTTTTATATCACAAAATATTTTTTTATTCGTAGTTAAACATATTTGACGAAATACTTTGTTTACAATTACTTCCTATATCTAAAAATCCCATTATTAAATTAAACTTACACTTAAATTTACCGCGCTTGCAATGCATTGTGGGAAACAACACTGCCGGTTCCGGCAACACATTGCCGGCTACGGCAACATTGCCGTATCCGGCAGTCGGTCCGAACTGTCTACAGTATCGATATGCTATCTATATAACACTGTAATAAAGCATATGAACCTTTTCTGTAGCACACCCCGGGATGGCACACATGCTCATTTTTCTCGATATTGCGATTTTGGTTCTGGTTGGGTTTAGCGTACAGTTGGAATATTTCCACCTTAATTAGCCCGGCTGTGCAGGTGAAAGTATTTTTTTTTCTAGAAGCACATTTTAAAGGCAGCTTCAGAGATTTCAAAATTTAATTGTCTATTAATTAAAAATAGTCAACTAAAATCAAATTAAAGATAGTCACGTAAACTAATGCCCAGTTTTAGAATTTCGCAAATAGAGGAAATATCCAGTGTATGGGATTATGCGTTCATTTTCTAGTTATTATATAAGGCGCATGATGGATGAATGTTTATTTTTTTTAAATCTATCTTGTTCCAGTGGAGTTTTATTTTGTCACTATTTTTTATAAGTATATACACTGTTGAAGACGGAATTGGCATTTAATAAACTAACCCATTGTCAGCAGAAGAACAAACGTAAAAATACCCATGTATAGTATAGTATAGTATAGTTTATTTGGAACTCCCTTTTGAAGCAGTGGCACACATCTGTCCAATGGTGCGTCCAGTTACAACAAATACATAGAGATATAAATATAACAACAATATTTACAATAAAAAATTAACGACAACCATGAACACTTAACAACATAACTGCTGAAATTAACGAGTAAAATCATGCCGAATTGATTAATTTAGTCCTATGTTTCCAAGCACGTTGTATATATTGTTTACAAATTTTATCAAAGACCAAACCGAGGGTACTGTCAATGGTGAAAAGATTTTCTAACATGAGGAAATGTTTGACTTCATTGTCACCCATATAAAACCAATCCCAAAATCCCATATAGTTATGTGCTTGGAGTTCGTTTTTCAGATTAATGTACTCCTCATGTCTAATATTATTAAGGGTAGTACACGAAAACATGAAATGCTCAGTGGTCTCAAGATCATAGTTGCATAATTTACATAAGCCAGTATTGTCCGTTGACCATGATTTAACATTATTTGCTAATGGTAAGGTGTTCGTGCGAACTTTAAACTTTAATGAACTACCCTGGAAGTTGGTAGCATCAAGAAGATAAGTTTCAAAAACAGGCGACGTTTTAAACTTGCGGTATATTTTTAATGTATTCTTTGTCAGTGCCCCTTCGTACCAAACTTGGTTTTGAAGATCTTTGTGAATTTTGAGGAAAGAGTTGACCCAATTAGCGTTATGTGGTTTGGTTATCGAAAAAAACCGGATGTGCGATCGATAAACAATCAAACTTGAATGCAACCCAATTGCAAATCAATAACAATGAAGCGTGATAAGTTGTTGGATGCATGCTCACAAGAAAAATATAATTGGTTATGCCAAGAAGCAATAACTTCATGGTTATGCACATTAAACCTTAATTCTGGAGCAATTTCAATTTTTAGAATACTCTGGTAAATTGGGTTTACTTTACTATAAAAACTGTAAATATGAATAATCATGTTGTTACAATGTCTAATGTTGAAACTTCTTTGGGCTCAATCAAAGCAAAACCTCTGTTTCTGCGACTTTAGTGCTATTGGTTTGCATAATTTCCCTATTTTTAATAGCCATAATTAATAGTTCAATACATAAAATGCATAGAAACTTTAAATATCGTCATTAAACAAAAAGCAGGAGCTCAAGATCTAGTCATAGACGGAATTGACAAAATGTGCTTTTCCAGAGCACTTATTTTAATTCAGTACATAAACCGCATAGAAACTTTAAATATCGTCATTATGAAACAAAAAGCAGGCGTTCAAGATCAAGTCATAAACGGAATTGACAAAATGTGCTTTTCCAGAGCAATTATTTCCTTTCATTTCAATTTATGCAGAATATTCCGAGGATAAAAACACAAAACGTAGGCCTATATATATATAGTACACGTATTTACACGGCGGTCCTTAGAAACACCATAGCAAATATAACAATTAGGATTGCACATAATATAAAAACATGAAAAAAATAAAATATAAAACAGCAGAAGAAAAATGTACATATACCCCATCTTCCCCTAAAACTACTGACCAGGAGCAGCATAACCCAAGCAATCATATTGCACATGCATGAAGCAGTTGACATGAATTAAAAATGATTATGATCAAAATACATTGTAAAATATGAGATTGAAGCCCTAAAAATATAAAAAACGTTAACTTGTGAAACATGTTTCATTGATTCCATACTAATGTTAATTGAGTTAGGTCTCTTATCTGCATTAACCCTCGTCTTACCAAGGGAGGTGTGGTTACCACCCCCTTAGTGAACTTTGCTCCGGTGCGCTAAAATGCCAAAAACTTTCGTAAAAAGCTTCTAGGTAATCGTTCTCTCATCCTTTCCGATGATTGAGTTGGTTAGTGCGTTCGCGTTTAGGAGTTCGCTAGGACTTTACCCTTTAAATTACGGTCAACCCAGTTTATTCAACAATCTTCAAGCTTTATTACTGATATCCAACATAAAATTACAATTTGGAAACAGAAAAACTGTAAATAAACAGTAGTTAGGTAACTAAAATTATGTAGTGTATTGGATATGGTAAAAGACTTGCATGGTAAAGTAATTGGCGATGTTATAATATCTACATTACCATATTAAAAAAGTGTACCCTGTTTCAACTATTTTTCTTCACGGTTTGTCTTTTTTTTCAAAATTGCCTAAAATAACCTCTTTACAAATATGTGGTAATGTAAATACATCGTTTTTATGATGTCAGTGTGAGAAGATTGTATTAGTAACGATTTAATTCTTAACATTGTTTAAACAAGTGAAAAAATGAACAATAATGTTGAAGCTGAGATTTCACGCCGTTATTTTTCAATCCCTGCAATGGTTTCGCATTTTATGGCCCAGTTATTTTATGTTCTGCACGTTGTGAGTCCCACCCAGCTGCCAGTTAAAACGACGTTTCTTTACAGTTTTATTTTTAACAGTGTATATACATCATCATCATCATCATCATCATCATCATCATTGGTCATCCGTGGACGGAATGGAAGAAACACTGGCTACATGTTCGAACCTGATATACACGTACCTACAAAAAATATAGTGGGTGCAGTGTAATGAATTGTCTTCGCTTCCAAAAGTAGGTCCGTTAATGCCCAGATATGGATGATTGAGTTGCTTAGTGCGTTTAGGAGTTCGCTGGAGCAGCCTGCAGCGGAGTGATATGAGCTGATAGGGAATCACATCTTTAGTCCCTACACGATATAGCTTAAAGTTCAGTGCATGTTTTAGCATCTGATAGCTTGTCCGTGGAAGGGACTGCCCCTATGGCACGCTCCACGTATCAAATCATGACGAGTTTTCCCTCGCATGTCGAGTTTCATGCGCTGTATATCGAGTTTACCCCGCTATATGTCACGTTATTATGAACCACGTTGCCATTTAAAAAAAATACTATAGCATTACAATTTTACCCTCGTGTATCTACATTACGCTTAGCATGTTTTATGTAATCGAGAGTAAGGCGGTCAAATTAATTGAGAGAGCATGTAGAGAGGGAGAGGCGCATGCATGGAAGGGGGTAAAGCCTACATTTATGGGATCGGATAACTGGCAGTCAACACAAAATGATACAACGGGGAGAAAGAGGCATGTGATGAGGAAAATTAAGTGAAATATATAGACAACACAGTAAGTACTAGGCGAAATAATATAAAGGGGTAAAGTATGGATGAAATGCATTGAGGGAGCAAGATCAAGGCAAGCAATTTAACCAACAAACACGAGCTGAGGATTTCTGAAACTTGAGGTAGGCCTATAACACATACGCACGGGTTAATAGGAAAAGGGAACTGTATGGGAAAAGTGAAATACTGGGAGAAATATACTGATTGGTAAACTCCATGTGGAGAGTGGCGAATGATGAAATAGTAGCCTAGAAAAAAATATATGTGGGTATGTTGGGAATATAATTGGCACCTTGTACCAGCACGGATAATAAACAACTTTGTTCACGGTACACTTTTTAAAAGAAAGTGTACCGTATTTCAATTTTTTTCGATTGATGCTTATTTTAGTAGTTTGTCGTTCGGGAAATGTCCCCCAACAAAAACATTTCAAAAATAAATGTGCGTGGTGAATAAAGGGGAGATTTATGGGAAACGGAGAATTCAGTTGAAGAGATTCACATCTCCTTAAACATGTTAAAGAATTTTGATGTTACCAAAATATTGTTCCAAGGGGTCTGTTTTGGTGGCCATCTATCTTGCATTAAGTGGCATTAATCATACAAAGTGAGTTAATTTAGTTCATTACCTTTCTGGATTGTTCATGCGCATACCAACAACTTATACCCAAATTTGTCAAGATCCATGTATTCTGAAAGACTGGCCCGTGTACAATAAGGAATCAAAAGTTCAATCACATTTTCACCCATATCTCTGCTGAACATCACAAATATGCCTATAAGTAAATATATTTTCTGATTCCTTATGATGAGACGATTCATTTGAGATACTTTACAACTAAATCGAATCACTTCATATGACTGATCTCTTTAGACCCAAGATGGCCACCAAACGGACCCCATGGGACAATATTTGATTTTGGTATAAACATCAAAATTCTTTAAAAAATCATGTTAGGATTTAGTTTAAGGGAGTGCAAGGGAACCTATGTAATCTGCTATAGACTAAAAAGACACTATCAGATGCAGACATTTGCAGGAATAGCTTAAAAGTGAAGGATAAGTAGGCCTATGTAGAATTCTCATATTTGTTACCTTTTCCAATTGGAGAATTGACAGAAAGGAAGAAAACGGCAGTGTTCAAAGATACGACTCGCCATTCAGTTTACATGTTGCAGTAATAATAGTAGTATTGTTCATGTCCGTATGGACAGTATTATGACTTATATATTAGATTTTGTCCTTATTAGGTTGCTTCTGGACTTATCATTGCAGGATATGTTAGGGCACCTGTACTTGTTACAAACGTGCAAATATCTTTTTAATGATTTTTTCAGATTTTCTGATTAGCAAATACAGTGCATGCAGTATGAATTTAACGGATGGATTTTTTTATTCATATTAGGCCTATTATTGTTATATCACAGATCATAAGTAGTTGTTATTTGATCAAACATTACTGTGTCATATTATCTATCTTTACATGAATAATGTATCAACTATATGATCATGATTATTTTTATTATTTGTCTAAAATATTTGGGTATTGATAATTATTGTTATTATTTGTCTAAAATACTTGGGTATTGTATCCTCTATGCTTTGTATCATAATTATGAAACATGTTCTGAATGAAAGAAATAAAGTAAAATCTGAATCTGAAAAAAAGTTACACCATCCATGCCAGAGTTTTGTTTGTGCTCACTCAGAGCACACACGGCGCGGCGACAGTAGTGAAAAGGGTCACCCCGGGCGCCGGTAATGATCCCGGAAAAATACCCGAAAAATACCGTGTACAGTAAACAGTGCGATATCGGGATTCCCATTTATTTTTGTAACGACTGGTAAAAAAACCTACACGTTCAATAATAAAACGAACGCGATCCCTTCATACGTTCGTTCCCTCTTTGAACGTGATCTGCATGAGTGGTTTCCTATTGTCATCCACGCTCAATCACCCTCACAGGACAAACGAACACGTTCCTTTTCGAGTTCAATACGCCTGTGGAACTCGTCTAGATACCTGGACGAGCGTCTGCTAATCGTCGCATAGCGGCGCTATTTATTATTATGTGTGCCGCGTATACAGTAACGTTACCAACTCTGATGTGTTACCCGATATTCAGCGGAGAATTTGGGTGTTTCCATAAGGTGACACCCTTCTTTCTGACACCCTTATGAATTCGGAAACCTTAACGGAATAAACCACAGAAACCGTGTGGTTTATTCCGTTAAGGTTTCCGAATTCATAAGGGTGTCAGAAAGAAGGGTGTCACCTTATGGAAACACCCGGCGAATTTGGAGAAATAGTCTAAGTCAAATTTAAATGCACATGCTCCGGGAACATATGGCGAATATGCTCCTGGAGCAGTATTTCACAGAATCAGTGGCGTACCGACCGACCGGGTTGCCCCCTCTGGCTCGAAAAAGCGGGACCATATGGCCCAAAATATGCATTTTCATCCCTCTTTTTAGGGAAATTTCAACCAATTTCAGCCTAAATTTTGGCAAAATTAAAGTAAATTGGGCGATTTTCGCGTGCTACCCGCGTATTTTGTCAAGTTCAACTTAATTGGAGCAAATCACCGGGACGACTTGAGAATTTTGCCTCCTCTGGCGGGACGACTTGGAAATGTTGCCCCCTGTGATCGACTGCCTCGGTACGCCACTGCACAGAATATTTCTCCACTGTTCCAAGAGCATATTTGCCATGTGATCCTGGAGCATTGTGCATTCAAATATGCTCAGGAGCATATTCAAATGTGCTCCTGAAGCATATTTGACTTAAAATATTTCTCCAGATTATGCTCCAGGAGCATAGAAAAATATGCTCCTGAAGCATATTTGAATATACTCCTGAGCATATTTAACTTGGAATATTTCTCCAGATTATTTATGCTCCAGGAATATATGCTCCAGAACCATATGCGAAAATGAGGCAGGTAGTCGAACGGGGGCAAGTGAAGAAATCTGCTCCCCCACTCTTCAAAATTGATTGATGATACACGTCGGGCATGTAGCTGCACGAGAAAGCGATATTTAACGCGACATAATGGCATAAAAAATATTCAGACATAATGAAAAGGACCCTTACTGAAATCACTTCCACAAGTTTGAAAACAATTTGGATGTTTACATTCTGTAAAAACAGTAAAAACAGGAAGAGTTCCAGAGGGGAAGGTGGCAGTTCGTGGCAATTTCTGGAACAGAAAACCAAGGTGTTGACATCCATGACAGAATTTACAGTGTATCTAGCATGTTTTGTGACACAATTCAAAAGCATTCAGACCAGGATTCAAGCATTGTTCTTTAGGCTTGTAGTAAGATATTGATCTGGCAAGTGAAAGATGGATTAGCCGGATTAGCACATATACAATAGCAATGGTCTGTGAGCTGATGACAGCATGCTTTTCAAGTTTGGTAAATGCTGGCAGTAATGTCAGCATCCTTTTTCCAGAAATTGCCACGAACTGTCACCTCCCCCTCTGGAACTTTTCCTGTTTTTACTGTTTTTACAGAATGTAAACATCCAAATTGTTTTCAAACTTGTGGAAGTGATTTCAGTAAGGGTCCTTTTCATTATGTCTGAATATTTTTTATGCCATTATGTCGCTTTAAGTATCGAAAATTGCTTAGATAAAGTACCAAGTACCAAATCGTCCCCGCCGCTGCCGATGCTAGTGTTAATTCTTGATTCTCTTACTCTAAAAGTAAAAAAAATCCTTGAAGATGGGATATCTAGGTACATCCTGGGTGGGTGGGTAGTATTAACCTCTTAACACGCCATATCCTGAAGGGCTAGCATGGAAGGAAGCGTGCTCGCCAAAGAAAAGGCTGGTTTGACAACATCATCGGTTTGAGCTACTCGGCAAGTCTTGCATATCAAGACGCCAAGAGAATGGACACAGGACAGGGTTGACAAAAGCGTAGAGCAGACGTATTCACCAGTCGTCAGTTGTAATGGGGACAATAAGCAATAGCAAGTAAATCAAGGGAACGTTTGACTGAGATTCGAACCTCTAATCTACTATCTACGCCGTGTTTAACGCTAAATTCTTTTTGCCGAAGAGTATTGCTTAACACTTAAGTGACCAAGGGGGGGATTCCTAGGGACCCCCAAAATTTGTTTTCGCGCTGGCCGCTTTACGCGTGGGATTTTTGCGCCGAATTTTTTATAATTGTCTGACTTTTAAATGCGCTTCTTTTCATACCAAAATAATTAAAATCGGCCAAGCCGTTAATGAGTTAATTAGTGGGGGTACCATGGACCCCCCGGGCACTAACGGAAGTCATTTGAGAACATTTGTAAAAATAAGAATAAGAAACCGAGAACCAAAGCAATTTTTTTTGCTGATATAAGTTCACACATATATATAAGTAAACAAGTATTAGTAACATTAAAAATAATTAACCCTTTATGTGCTGAAAACAAACAATTTCATCATGTACGTTGCCAAACCGTTACTGTACAAACTCTATGGGAAAATGACGTGTATTTTGCAACACCCGTAAAAAATACAGGATTCCCTAAAACTGCTGGTTTTGTGTTAAATATAAGTAATTTGGGTCTTCTAGAATAGATATCAACATAAAATAAGTTTTCAAATTTTTTTATGTAAGCGCAAAGGCTCATTTGAATTTTCCGTCTTTTTGCCCAATTTTCGGGTGTTTTGAAAACAATGTTTTGCCCCTAATTTGCACCCAAAATAACAAATCTCATTTTTATTGCTGATATGGGGTTGTCTTATGATCCTTCACATGTGGTATAAATTTCGTGCAAAAATTCCCTCGGGAAAATGGTTTTCTTAGGGGGGAGGTCCCATGGAACCCCCCTTGGGAACCAACGGGAGTGAAAACCCCTTGGTCACTTAAAGGTGCGTGTTCCGATCGTCTTTGAGACCCCCCTGATTTACCCGGAAGTAGTATCGATTTTGATATCAGATGAAAGGCCGTATTTTTCTCATTGTCGTCTGAAATTTGAGCCCTCAAATCCATTTCATTCCCAAGATATAAACAAAAATCCGCAGTTTTAGTGGTTAACAACTTTATTAGCACAGTATTGAATAGGCTTTGCAACATGCATTATTGCGTCTACCATCAAAACCGCAAGTTTGTTTCCACGCGTACTTGATGGGGTGTATGTGCAAGTGCCAGGCTCTCATATCAAGTAGAGAACACAATACACATAAATCGGAACAACCATCTTTAAGTGTTAAATATCAGTTGCGCATATTTTGGTGAAAAAAAAATCAAATCGGCCATTGCGTTTTCATACTATTCAGCATAAATAAACATTTTGGTGACGCTATTGAAAATCTGTTTTGCCTCTAGATCCTTCTGGAGTAATTTTTTTTTTAATTTTAAAATTGGAAGAAAGTGGTCAGCGGAGAAGGAACTAGAAGAGGCAGAATCTAGGCTCAAGCACAAAGAAATGGTTGGAGCTGTGCAAGTAGGACGGCAAGGATTAGGTTGGACGAGGCACAAGGCGGAAATTAGTATCCCAAGAAATCCGTGAGACAGAGGAAGAGAAGAGACTTGTCAGGTGAAGCAAGTACCCTGGTTGGTACCGAGGGATACGTATTATGACTGGTAATATGGCACCCAATCTCATATAACCATTCAACCACCACCTAATGTTGATGAATCTGATCACGTGGCTGTGGCAAACAGCATTAATGATCATTTCATTTCTATATCCAAAGACTTGCCGGAACTTAAGGAAGAGAATCTCCCTGCATATTTACCGGCTCCTGATCCGTGTCCTGAGGTCCAACCATGGGAGGTTTATTCTTATTTACAGAAGATCAAACCTACAAAAGCTGGAGGTCCAGATAGGGTCCCGGCTAAACTCATTCGTGAATATGCATATGAACTTAGTATAGTCTAGTGCCGAAACCCAGGAGTGCAATGGTTTTTGGGGTGTATAATAATTATAATAGGGCTGTTTTGATATTAGAGTGTATCGGTGCGCATGGCTACAGAGCGCATAGCTCTGTATCCATGGCGCGTATGTTCAAGGGTATTATGTTTGATAGAGATTACTTTTGCAGGGGAAGTTTCTGGAGTTTTGAGTTATGCACAGGTAATTTAACAGAAGCATGATTGATGTGAACTTCATATTTTTTCTTAATTTATCATGATATTACTAAGATCTTTTGAAAAAAGGTTTAAGAGATGATTTTTTAATGTCACTGGGACGAGACTGCCATAGTAAATGCTTGCAGTTTCACAAATTACCGTTTGAATCCCCAATGCCCAAATCGAGCAAACGTGTCCTACCCTACCTTTACAGAACCACATGTATAGTCTCAACATCTTGACGCATAACCCAAAACCCCCCCAGCCGCGCGCAAGTGGCTGTAAGCCTGCTATTAACTAAAACGGGGATCCGTCTGCTCAGTACAGTCCACGGTAAGTATATTTACATATCCTATTACACTCACAAAAAATAGTTCAAAGCCAGCTGGGCCGAAGAACATATGGATTTTGGTGTAGAACACGGAGGTTCAGCTGTACATCCACAGAGAATCATTTAGTACTTTCTGTAGTTCTTGTAGAACATCACTTGACACTGTCATGGGCGGTAGGGACGTTGTTTTGATTTGTCTTTGAGCCATCCATAGGTGCATGGATTCAAGAGGCAAGTTGGATCCAAAGGAGTGGGTCCTTATATAATATATATAATGCCTTCCAAATACATAATTGCAAATGGGCATGCTTGGCATTCTCTGTGACTGCTTCTGTAGTTGGGACAAGGTCTACCGTTGAATGATATTGATTGTTTGGCTCTTGCCCCTTTTTAAGTCGCGATCATATCAAACATAAGGCATTGTCCCTTTGTCTTTGCTACATAGCACCACTGCTCTGTAATGATGTCATCCATACTGTGCCACAATATGCCAAGCTTTATCAATTTTAAACCTTTCAAAAGCACTTTAACTACATTTTTGCTTTGTCCAATCCCACACGTGAGCGACAGTATCATGGTATAGCCAAACCAAGAAGCATGACTGTGAACAGTTGTGGTGTCTAATTAAGCATGCCCTTCTTGGCATTTGTCCAATATTATCATGGTATACTGGGAGCTAGTACCCTCCATCAAGAGTTGACGAAGTGAGTTATAAGAATTATAAAGCTACAATAGCAAGATGAAAATTCGTGCGTATGATGGCAGCAGAAATGTGTGAAGTGGTGGAGACAGCTCAGCTGTTGACTGGCTGGGGTTTGCGAAGTCTATATTCCACTGGGGGACGGAAGGGTTTAGAGCCTTCATTTGCAATGTGATCCGCAGTCAGGATGGAGAGGAGAATTGGCAGGCTGTAGATGGCCGCCAACCCCCATTGGTGCCATTTTGCCTGTGAAACGACCGACACCTTGGCGAATCCTGTTCAAGGCGACCCATTCCTCACGTGGAGATTGATACCAGGTTGGGAGTTCTGCCATAGGATGTATAGTGGAATTGGGCTGGTCTCCAAGACCAAGATGAAAACATCGGATTACAAAGTTACTTGATGCAAATAGTCACCCTTAATTGGGCAACAGTTGCCATGTTCTGGGTATGATAACATCAGCCTCTTAATGATTTGTTTTGAGATCAGTACGCTATATCACAAACCCCGTGTTGTCTTATGGGATCAAGCTGGATCCTGTCACTACAAGGTCTGAGGGTAAACGTTGTGGTATTGGAGGCTTGTAGGCTCTCCACTTGATCTAACACCAGCGTGCAAATCAGGTCGATAATCTGAAATTTGTTCAAGTAACATTATAAAAGGACGACCTGCTGAGGTGGTAGAGGGGTATTTGGACTGAGTTGATGTGCCTGCTTGCTTGCCAGCACGACCACTTCTAGTACGTAGCACCCTGATGATGTAATCATAGTAGCGGTAGAATATAAGATCACATCTGCTTGACTCAATATGCCCATAATGATTCCATGGAGCACCGACAAAGCCCTGTACAGTCCCTTTAATCTGGCCTGTGATGTTATCATTCCCCTACAAGTCATAGCCTACAACCCATCAGGGATCAGTTGCTTCAATAGAATTGTGTGATGACACCAATGGTTTCATCTTGCTAAATTGCACTTCTACAGTAACGTTTTCAGTAAGTCATTTATCAATCTCTTGATGGAGGGTACCAGCTCCAAGCATACCATGAGAGAATTTGGAGCAACTGCTAAGTGGTATGCCAGGAGATAGAGTGCACTACAAATGATCGCAGCTCTTGCTTTGTCCGGGTAAGACTCACATATGAGGGATTTGCAAAGCAAATGTAGTGAAAAAAAAAAATGTGCTTTTGAAAGGCCTTTAAACTTGATAAACTTGGCACAGAAGAAACTACTGCCATGTGGTGCAGCACGTTGACGTCGATATGATGTGTGCCGTTGTAAAAAGTGGCAAAAAGACAGGTATCAATGATCGTAGGTAGAAGCCTTTGCCACCAACATACAGAAGCATTCATAGGAAGGTCAAGCATGCCAATTTGCAAGTATGTATTGGAAGGCATCATAGATGGGGACCTACCCCTCTTGGATCCATGCACACATGGATGGTTCAAAGACGAACCAAATAAGTCCCATGCGCCTGTGACAGTACCAAATGGTGTTCCACCAGCACATCCAGAAGTACATAAACTGATTAACTGTGGCGGTACAGCTGATCCTCCGTGTTCCACAACACAATGCAGAATGACGTTCTTCGGCCCAGCTGGCTTGCAATATTTATTTGAATTGTGAGTGTAATAGGATAGGTAAATGCCAAAATAGATGGAAAAACATGGCGGCTGAGAAAAGAGGTGGAAAGGGTGAAAAGGAAAAAACTGAAGAATACAAGAAAATTGTGGTTCAACATTTAACATTGAGTATTCAGTCATAGATTTTAAGATACTTGAGATTGAGGTTTCGGCATTATTCACTTAAAGGCACTATCAGTGATCTGCTAGATCAAACAATCAAAAAAATCATAAAAAATCAGATTTTAGCATGTTTGTATCAAGTACAGGAATCCTAACATACCCTGCAAATAATAGGACCAGAAGCTACATAATAAGGACAAAATCTGAAATTTTAGCCATTACACTCCGTACGGACACTTGCTACAACACGTAACTGAGTGGAGATTCGTATCTTTGAACACTGCCGTTTTCGTCCTTTTCTGTCAAGAAGTAACTTATCCTTCACCTTTAAGCTATTCTTGTAAATTTCAAATAATTATATTGACTCTTCCAAATAAATCACTGATAGTGTCTTTAAGAACAAATATATAAAGCCATGTTCCAAATATGACTTGAAAATCTCATCTTTACGCAAGTTGACTACAACGGGTAAATGTAAATTGTTTTCCTTCCTCCTTCAATCGTACACCCAGATGAGCCAGGTTTAAATTAACAGTGAGAACACAGATGGTGAACAAGTACACTCATTGGCCACTGTACGAGTCCTACGGACAATTACCTGTTCTTGATATTATATGTTATTCTAGTAGTATGATCGACGGCCAAGTTCAGCAACCGTTTTTTTTTTTTTTATAAACAGTCGGGTTTCATGAAGGGTTTCTTTGCCCCTCAAAACCACAAAAACAGTCTCATAGATGTTACAGAAGCTGAGATATAACTATTAGTATGTTGTGGTGGGAATTGTGTCGGTCAACTTGGCGGCCATCTTGGATTTCAATATAAAGAAGGATTTCAGATGTTAGATAATGACAGAAATTACTTCCATGATCCCTAAAACCTAGCCAAAGCCACCAAGACTGGCTTTATAGTAGTCCAGGGAGCTGGATATGGCCTACTATATGTCGTGGCGGCCATTTGGCGGCCATCTTGGATATTTCAAAATGCTCAAGGGTGCTGCAGTGGCATCATGCAGATCCTGAATCAGTAGGTCTTTAAGAGCTAGAAACCATCAAAAACATTGTGTGGACGATACATCCGGGTTCTGTGGTTGGGCACCAGACTAGTAATCCTCTTACGGATATATTGAACGCCTCGTATCAACAGGGTATTGTTCACAAACAGTGGAAACGTGCTACGGTTATCCCCCCGGTGTTGCTGACTGATCACTTCGCTAAATTGGCAGAGGATTTCATTGTGAAGTGGTTGTTCAGCGACATTGAGCCGGGTTTAGACCCAAATCAGTACGGTAATCGTCCGGGAGATCCACAAATCATTATCTCGTTCATCTTGTTGATATCCTCTGTAAACATGCTGAAAAATCTGGGAGCATTTCTACGGTCGTAATAACTGATTATACTAAGGCATTCGATCGAGTGGACCATAACATCGTCATTTGCAAACTCTTGGCCTTAGGAGCTAGACCATGTATCATTCCCTGGATATGTAGTTTCTTTAAAGATCGTTTAAGTGTGTCCGATATAATAGGGTACTTTCTAAATATATGTTTCTTAGAGCAGGGGTTCCCCAAGGAACTAAGTTTGGTCCACTTTGATTTTTAGCAATGGGAAATGACGCAGCTGTTTCTCACAATTTGGTCACTCTTAAATATGTAGACGATATGACTTTGATCGAAATGACTGGTAAAGAGGGAAGTAGTTATATGCAAAGAGAACTTTATAATCTTGAAAGGTGGGGGGGGTGCAAATAACATGCAGTTAAACCCAACTAAATGCATGGTCATGCATGTATCTTTCATGAAAAAGATGCCTAATATCAACCCATTGTCTTTGTGTAATGAACCTCTCCAGGAGACGGATTCAGTAAAAAATTTAGGACTTCACATTAGTTCTGACCTCAATGGGATATTCAAATTAAGGAGATCCTGAAGAAAGCTAATGGGCGTTTGCACATGCTTAAAGTTTTGAAGAAATTTGGTTTGTCTTTAACTGATCTTATTTCAGTGTTTATCGGATATATCCGTCCGCTTACAGAGTATGCAGCTCCAGTGTGGCATTCTGGCCTTGCTGAAAAACAAACCGACTCCCTGGAAAGAGTTCAGAAAAGGGCCATGTAAGATCATGTTTGGTAATAAGTATGATTCCTACGACAATGCTCTGACGAAATGCAATATTCCATCTCTCAAAAAAGGAGAGAAAAACTGTGCATTACGTTTGCAAAGTCCATTTTGAGCTCTCAAGAATGTTGCCATTGGCTCCCACCGAGGAGAGGCTCCCAGCATAACCATGAACTTAGATCGAATCACAAACTCTCTATTCCAAGATGGACTACAAAAAGGTATTACATACAATAGCCCTATTCCCTATTATGTGCAATTAATTAATAAGGAAGGTTTATAATACGGTTATATTGCATTTTTAATTATTTTTAAAGTGTACATATGGAGCAGCTGAACTATTTCAATGTTGTTTTTGTATTTTTTTTGTATTAATGTGATTTTAATGTTTTAGTGTATTTATACTTATATATGTTTTAAGTCACTTCAATTCAGCCTTTTGGCTGCGAGTGTGATATTTTAATAAACCTGTAATGAATGAATGAATAATGGACAAGATGGGAATCGCGTGAGAAAAGAATATTTTTGGAGTGTGTTGTGGGAAATGGGGCCACTGAGAATATCATTCCTATGGAGATCTACATACGATCTGCTAACTACTCCAGCAAACCTGAGTTCCTGGTACGATGATAAGTCGGAATGCTGCCATGCCTGTGTTAGGAGAGGAAATCTACAATACATCCTGAGCTCATGTCCATCAAGTCTATCATGAGGTTTGTATACATGGCGTCACAACAACGTGCTCAAAGTGGTTGTTGAAGCAGTGGAGGAGAGAATTCAGAAGACAAATGTATCAGATGTCTCCATAGTGCAGTTCCGAGGGCCTTGGATCAGGAAGCTATGGCATCAGCTCAAATCGGCCGAACATTCTGACTGCAGCCAACGACTGGGAGATAACAGCAAACCTCAAACCTCAAACCTTTCTAGTGGTAGTGGCAATTACAAATCTCAAGCCAGACAGTCATATGGTCAGCTTCGCAGCAGCAGGTGTTCTTTGGGAACTGACAGTACCTTGGGAAGACAACATCCAAGTATATGAAAGAAAGTATACCAAATATACTGAGGTGAAGGCAGAATGTTTGAACGTGGGATGGAAAGCTACTTGCTACCCATTTGAGATCGGGTGCAGAGGTTTTGTTGCACCAACCTTCCAGAATTGGTTACGCGACTTGGGTTTTAGTAGGTTCAGCGTGGATATGGTAACGAACGAGCAATATAATACTTCGTAGCAGTTTTCAAATTTATGTTAATCAACAGGAGGTGGCACCTTTTTCTGCTGTTGGCCCACCACCCCAAGGAAGTACTGAGATTAATGGGCCGAAACTTCTTGAGATGGGTGGCACTCAGCTGAGAATCTTGCTGGTGTTGCACAAGGCACCCTGCATCTTAATAGCCTTTTGTGTTTTGGATGAATATTTATGTCCTACTATTATGAGTAAATTTTATAAATTTAAAAAAAGGAAAATTACGATTTTTTAACGATTTTTATTTTTTAGGTGGGAGGAATTGCTGCGCGTTTTTGAGACGGTTTTTGGACCGCCATTTTTTAATATGTACAAACAATTTTTCCTGTTTTGTGGTTCGTGTTGATGTACTCCATCAATGAACAGAGTTTTGTTTTAAAAATCCAACTGCGAGGCAGTTTTCAAAGGGTCCACTTGGACCCCATGCACCAACGGGAGTGCAGAAGACCTTATCGATCGCGGTCCATAATTTTGCTACCACGTTAACACAAAATGTCTTTAGATACACGATTTTTGTAGGATTTTAATTTTTAATAACTGCATGGCACAATCAGATTCTTCGTTTAGCAACGCATCTGGATCTACATCTCTTTGTCAGATTTAAGATTAATTTTAATTTGAGTGATGAAAAGTTCTTTATCGGAATCCATTTATGATATACATAAGAACACGAGAAATGCAATTTTATTCCAGCTGCGAAATCTAATGGGCAGAATGAGCAGAATGGGCAGAAAAAAGCAGAATAGCAGAATGGGCAGAATGGGCAGAATGGACAGAATGAGGCAGAAAACCAAAATGAACAGAATGGGCAGAATAAACAGAATGGGCAGAATGGCAGAAACAGTGGCAGGATGGCAGAATATGGAGTAGAATAGCAAAATAGCAGAATAGGGACAGAATAAAATAATGACAAAATAGGCAAGTGGAAAATCGTACCAGGCAGAATAGGAGGAAATAAGGCTGAAAAGCATAAAGGGTAGATAGGAATGCTTCATTTTTTATTGTTCATTAAATAAAGTAAAAGAAATACCAAGTCAATCAGATAATATCAAACAACAAACAAGTCCAAGACCTCGAAATGTATGCATAAAACCTAAACAAATGCACAATTGGATTTCACATCTCTCTTCTATTCAAATTTACCCTGGAGGAATTTGGCTTTTGCCTTGTTTGAAGTATGCTCCGAACTTTGAGAAACCATTAGTTCTCATGTCAGGCAATTTCGTGACTTTCTTTTCAGGACTATTGCAAATTTTAAATGAAAACTTTTGAAGACATTAATAGTGGTGGTTCTGGTGGTGGTGGTGGTGGTGGTGGTGGTGATGGTGATGGTGATGATGATGATGATGATGATGAAGATGAAGATGATGATGATGATGATGAGATGAAGATGATGATGATGATGATGATGATGATGATGATGATGATGATGATTATGATGATGATGATGAAGATGAAGATGATGATGATTGATGATGATGATGATGAAGATGAGATGATGATGATGATGAAGATGTTGATGATGATGATGATGATGATGATGATGATGATGATGAATGATGATGATGATGATGATGAAGATGTTGATGATGATTATGATGATGATGATGATGATGATGATGATGATGATGATGATGATGATGAAGATGATGATGATGATGAAGATGTGATGATGATGATGATGATGATGATGATGAACAGTGACTAGAAAATAATTATACACATGTTGAAAAAAGGTATATTTATAACCCTGACCGTTATTATATTTTCCGTAATATAGGTTTTTTTGGTAACTTATTTGTTTTTAGTTGTAAGAATATTGCTATCAAATCGTTTTTACCTTTAAAAGGGGGGACAAGACCAAGGGCTAGGAGAAGGAAGGATAGAAAAAAAGGAAAAAGAGAGGGGAATCACCAACCCTGACCCCCCACCCTTTTCGCCTCATCCTTCCAATCCACCACCCATCCCCCTCCACCACTCCCCCTCCACTCTGCCCCCCCATCCCCCTCCTACCCCCTCAACTACCTATCATTTTTAAAAATAGTTTGAAAAACTCTTGTAGAACTCAATTCCTCCTTTTTGTAATATATTTAGTTGAATTTGAAAAAAGTAGTACACACAAATATATATTTAATTTAGCATCTGCTGTTAGTCAAGTCATGTAGTGTAGTGGCTAAGGTTTAGGATTATAATATTTGAGGCCCAGGTTCTAATCAATGTAAAGTACATGTATTACATTATGATAGTCCATAGCCGTTTCTGTACGGGCCTTAAAATTCGAGTTTGTTGCACCCACCTGGTGATTAATTTTCCAAAATATTCACCTTGAAGGGGGTGTCCCCCTGACTAGGATTAGGTTTGTTTCCGCCCCGAAAAGTTTCACATTAGTGCGTACTGCCTATTTCAAAATGGCCACCATTGTTTTATGAAAAACTGCTATTGTATTTTCATTATAGATAGGAATTTTATGCAGGACTAAACGAAATAAAGTTCTACCTTCCTGAAGTGGGCTTAAACATTTAAGTGTCCAAGATGGCCGCCGGTAGGAGGCATGCTTGTTAAATGCACTATAATTGCCAAATAGATAGGATAAGAATGAGAGTAATATTTTTAGAGCACCAAAAAGAGATTTAATGACATTTGTGTATTGCGGACATGATCATAATCATGATGGCGGCGGTTATACCCGCTCCGGGGGACATAAATCAAGAAGAAAAACACCCCAACACATCTTTTTCGACATATAAGAACCATAGAAACTTTTGAAGACATTAATAGTGGTGGTTCTGGTGGTGGTGGTGGTGGTGATGGTGATGATGATGATGATGATGAGATGATGATGATGATGATGAAGATGTTGATGATGATGATGATGATGATGATGATGATGCTGATGATGATGATGAAGATGAAGATGATGATGATGATGATGATATGATGATGATGATGATGAACAGTGACTAGAAAATAATTATACACATGTTGAAAAAAGGTAGTATTATCCTGACCGTTAGTATCTTTTCCTGTAATAGTGGTTTTTTTTTTTTTGTAACTTACTTGTTTTTAGTGTAAGAATATGAACTATGAAAATCGTTTACCTTTAAAATGTGTTAATAACGTCCGTAAGTAATGTCATTAAAAAATTCAAAATATTATTTCCCTATCATTTTTAAAAATAGTTTGAAAAACTCTTGTAGAATCAAATCCACATACCTAAAAAATAAAAATATTTAGTTGAATTTGAAAAAAGTAGTACACACAAATATATATTTAATTTAGCATCTGCTGTTAGTCAAGTCATGTAGTGTAGGGATAAGGTTTAGGACTTATAATCTTAAGCCCAGGTTCGAACAATGTAAATTACATGTGATTTACATTATGTTATAGTCCATAAGGCCATTTTTCTGGCGGGCCTTACAATCGAGTTTGTTGCAACAACCACCTGGTGATTAATTTTCCAAAATATCACCTTGAAGGGGGTGTCCCCCTGACTAGGATTAGGTTTGTTTCCGCCCCGAAAAGTTTCACATTAGTGCGTACTGCCTATTTCAAAATGGCCACCATTGTTTTATGAAAAACTGCTATTGTATTTTCATTATAGATAGGAATTTTATGCAGGACTAAACGAAATAAAGTTCTACCTTCCTGAAGTGGGCTTAAACATTTAAGTGTCCAAGATGGCCGCCGGTAGGAGGCATGCTTGTTAAATGCACTATAATTGCCAAATAGATAGGATAAGAATGAGAGTAATATTTTTAGAGCACCAAAAAGAGATTTAATGACATTTGTGTATTGCGGACATGATCATAATCATGATGGCGGCGGTTATACCCGCTCCGGGGGACATAAATCAAGATAAAAACACCCTGTCACATCTTTTTTTTTCGACATATAAGAACCATAGAAACTTTTGAAGACATTAATAGTGGTGGTTCTGGTGGTGGTGGTGGTGGTGATGGTGATGGTGATGATGATGATGATGATGCTGATGATGATGATGATGAAGATGAAGATGATGATGATGATGATGATGCTGATGATGATGATGATGCTGATGATGATGATGATGCTGATGATGATGATGATGATGCTGATGATGATGATGATGCTGATGATGATGATGAACAGTGACTAGAAAATAATTATACACATGTTGAAAAAAGGTATATTTATAACCCTGACCGTTATTATATTTTCCGTAATATAGTTTTTTTTTTGTAACTTACTTGTTTTTAGTGTAAGAATATGAACTATGAAAATCGGTTTACCTTAAAATGTGTTAAATAACGTCGTAAGTAATGTCATTAAAAAATTCAAAATCTTATTTTCCCTATCATTTTTAAAAATAGTTTGAAAAACTCTTGTAGAACTCAATTCCTCCTTTTTGTAATATATTTAGTTGAATTTGAAAAAAGTAGTACACACAAATATATATTTAATTTAGCATCTGCTGTTAGTCAAGTCATGTAGTGTAGGGATAAGGTTTAGGACTTATAATCTTAAGGCCCAGGTTCTGAATCAATGTAAAGTACAATGTATTTACAATTTATCGTCCTGCCAGTTTCTGTACGGTCCTTAAAATTCGAGTTTGTTGCACCCACCTGGTGATTAATTTTCCAAAATATCACCTTGAAGGGGGTGTCCCCCTGACTAGAAGAGGGTTTTGTTTCCGCCCCGAAAAGTTCATCCTTAGCGCGTACTGCTATTTCAAAATGGCCACCATTGTTTTATGAAAAACTGCTATTGTATTTTCATTATAGATAGGAATTTTATGCAGGACTAAACGAAATAAAGTTCTACCTTCCTGAAGTGGGCTTAAACATTTAAGTGTCCAAGATGGCCGCCGGTAGGAGGCATGCTTGTTAAATGCACTATAATTGCCAAATAGATAGGATAAGAATGAGAGTAATATTTTTAGAGCACCAAAAAGAGATTTAATGACATTTGTGTATTGCGGACATGATCATAATCATGATGGCGGCGGTTTACCCGCTCCGGGGGACATAAATCAAGAAGAAAAAACCCATGCACATCTTTTTCGACATATAAGAACCATAACGAAAAAAAAATATTGAATAACATTTGCCCGCAATTTTCTCTCGTACTTCTGGATAATTGCAGACCACTCAACACTAGTTGACGCTGGGAAGGAAGCTGATCTAGACAGTAGAGAGAGAGAGAGAAGGAGCCTGTGGTACAAGTTAGAAACAAAGGTAGCACTTAATGTACTCGAAAGAAACTTAGGTCACCATATTTAATTTTTCCTTCTACATATATAGACAATTTTTTCACTTCTTCATAATCATATTTTTATTTTTACTGGGAAACACCTATGACGTCACTGAGTAGTCCTTAAATACAGTCCACACCCATTTATAATAATGATTTTATTGTATCAGGTTGATATGATCTGTTTTCCTATGAACTATTATAGAGTCCAAGTAGTAACCAGCTATAGTAACGGCACCCTCTAGGACAAGTCAATACCCCACTTTAATATTTTTTACATCTTGGAAATGATT
Source organism: Ophioderma brevispina (assembly GCA_023653785.1). Classification (NCBI taxonomy): domain Eukaryota; kingdom Metazoa; phylum Echinodermata; class Ophiuroidea; order Amphilepidida; family Ophiodermatidae; genus Ophioderma; species Ophioderma brevispina. Next base: position 106,845 of record JAMKCH010021165.1, read on the forward strand.
TAGGGTCATTATTAGAAAGTGTTGTTTTTAACGTCGAAATGATGGACAGGGCTGCTTTTTCTTCCTGATTTAAATACCCTAGAGCAAATATAATCACCGCAATCTTTAAAAACAAACCTGTACGTAAAATTTAAATGCCATAAATTATTTTTGGAGCTCCCAAAATATCACCCATGATCTTATTTCAACGGTATGCCATTTTAAGTTCATTTAGAAAAAATATGCCTCCTTGCGGCGGCCATCTTGGACGCCAGGATGTTTAAGCCCCCTTCAGGCAGTTAAAAATATGGTTTAGTGTAGTCGTGGATAATTTTTTTTGTCTGTAATGAAAATTTAAATGGCGGTTTTACATAAAACAATAGCGGCCATTTTGAAATGGACAGGACACGCTAACGTGCAGCTTTTCAGGGTGGAAACATAATAATAATAATAATAGCATTTATAAAGCGCCATCTATCTAGGCAACCTATTCCGAGGCGCTGTACAAAGAGTTACATAAACAAGTAAACAGAAGAAACAATAATTCAACATGAACATGTAACCTAAAGGAGGAGCAAAAACATACAAAGTAATGGAACTTGAACAAACTTACATTGGAGAGTCAAATAGCAATAATTGAAAATGCAATAATTAAACATTAAAGGCAGATTGAAACAAATATGTCTTAAGACTGTTCTTAAATTCATTAACTGTTCTTAATTCATACCTCATCCTAGTCGGGGGGGGGGACATCCCCTTCAAGGTGACTGATATATGGGAAAATTAATCACTAATTGGGTGCAACGAACGGAAAATCTGATGATGGCAGCTTATGGGCTAGTATACTCATATGATAATTAAGTAATTGGTGACATTAGAATGTGTACATTACATTAAAACAAAGTTTATAAACTGGTTTAAATTTTTATTTCTTCACGTTTTCCCTTTGTTAATTGCCTTTTTTCTCAAAATTGTTTGCCTGAAATATACTTTTTTACACCCACGTGGTAACGTATAAATACAACGTTTGTATGATGCCATAGCTATACACTGTGAAAATTAATTTGGTCAGAGGATTGTAATAATGTTTTAATTCTTAATATTGTTTAAACAAGTCAAAAACCAACAATAACGTTGAAGCTGAGATTTTACGCCGTTATTTTACGTTCCCTGCAATGGTTTTGTATTTTTACGGCTCTCCGTTCCCGAAAGTGGTCGTAGGACAGTCGTAGCCTCTTTCTATCGCAACTTTTGCGTACAGTTCACACTTACGAATTTACTGCGTTCCCGAAACTTAGTATGCACTTAATATTTTCTTCAAAACTTCCGAAAAATCTACGTCTGTCGTAACTAGCACGTATTTCCACGACTGTTCATGCGTTCCTGAAACTTAACTTAGTCGCATGATTATCATAAAGTTACGCGAATTTCTACGTCTAATCAGAGTTGACATGTAACGATATAAGTTGATATCATGGACATTATGGATGAGCTAGTATTCGTGATTTTATTTGGAAAAGAGGATGTGAGGCTGGGAGATGATTATAGGAGACTATTCCAAGCATTTTGAACATGCTCAAGACGAGACCCGGGGGGGGGCACCTTTGTGTTTGCTTTGGGTGTGTGTATGGGGGTGTATATGGTGGGCTGTATGTGTGTGTATGTGTTTTTGTGAGTTGTTTTATTTTAGTTTTGTTTTGTTTTGCTCAGTGTCACCCAATGACCGATTTTCAAAACAAATTTGAAAGAATTATGTAGGCCTATCTCATGTCGGATTTTCTCACAATTTCAAAACATTGATTCCTTTTTTAAATAAAAATATACCTCTTTTGTGTATTTCAACCTCACATTTTTAGGGGCGTGTCTCCAAAAGACGTCCGAGTTTTCAGTACATCACCGTTACTTCCAAAGTTGAGTGATCCCCTTCCCCAAGTTGAAAGTATGTCAGATTAGGAAGTGATTAATGAGTACAGCATGTCTATATTGTGAAAATTTATATAAAAATGTATGGTTATTTTCCATTTACTTAAGTGAGGAATAGTACGTGTTGTCTCTGTACTGTAGGCCTAGCTAGGGTGAACACGTCACACGACATCATTATTATGTAAAGGCACTGGCCAGATTTGAAGGGTATTGAGACAAATTTCTCTTGTATAACTAGTATTACACCTAGCGTATCGACCTACATTGGCATTGTAAAGAAAGGTAAACATATTATTGTGAGGTGTTAATTTGCTAAAAAAGGTTCAAATGCATAAATTACTGTCTACACGAATAACTGCTCTTGTGCATGAGTATATTGACACACAACAATATTAGTCATGTTATCTAATGAAGACGAAAACTAATATGCCTATACCCTATTGTGTCCTTGCTTTTGAATATATACAAATATACGCGAGATGTCCGTCTTACGAAGGGTGGGATCATCAATGGGACATTATGGCTGTGAGAGTAAGGGTTGGGTAGCTAGCAGCTTGTAACATCAAGGTTTATGCAGACAAATTATAAACCATATAACCCGTTTTGACAAGAAAATAAATTTATGTAGGTTATCATGACCAACTTGACCCTCTAACAAGTAATATTTTTCATTGCTCAAAACAAAATCTTAAATGTGCAAATTTAGATACAAAAATATCTGGAACCCGAGACCAATAAAACAAAAAAGTGATATACTTAATCCATTTTCAAGAACAATATCTTTAATTCCGAGATTTGACCTACATGGAACATTTTGTTATATAGGCCTATGTTATATTTATTGAGAAAACAATACCGTCCATGTGCCAAGCAAGTTAGTATTTACAGCATCTTGCAGTAATTACATTTAAAATGTACATTTTACCTGTAAGTTATGGTAAAGAGCCGCATGTACATGTTAACACGATATTGAGTTTTAATTATATTTCTTTTATAATAAAAGGACCCTCCCAAATTTCGATTTAAAAAAAAAGAAACAAAATAGAGTATGGATTACATCTAAATTGGTCACAGAAATGAAAATAAACAGCTCTCACTCGCAGAGCTATAAATAACTGAAATAGTCACTATAATTAAACATTTCTGTACTAAACGAATTAATCAATAACCGTGATGAAAAAGAAGTGAAGCACAGGGGCTACATGAAGCAAATAAAAATATTGAAGAGTTTAACACACATACACACGCGAACAAAAAAAATAACGAATCAGACCAAGTTGACCGACAATCAAGCGAACCATGTCCGAGTGTTTTAATACTTGTTAAAGTTCTATAGATACCACACAATAAAAAACATTCATACCTGATGATAATAGGCACATGGTAACATTCGCAAACGTGTCTCAGACTTTTGCACCCAGACAGAGCCCAATTTTAATCCCAATCAATGCATGGAATGACCTTTAAATCGGCTTAGTTTATGTTAACGTGAAATTGTCGTATGTTAACTGGTAGAAATGCACTTACGACCATCTTAAGTATACTGTTCGGGAACGCTACTACCGTGGTCGTAACCAAAATCTTAAGCCGTGCGTAAGATGAAATTTACGATCATGGTTTCGGGAACGGACCCCTGGTTATTTTACGTTCTGCACGTTGTGAGTCCCAGCTGCCAGTCAAATCCCTGTTTTTTACAGGTTTATTTTTAACAGTGTGATGATGTGCTTTTGAGTGCATAAACCAGTATAGGTCTCAATGCCTTTACAAAATAATAATGAGGTGCCTTTGAGTGCATAAACCAGAAGGTCTCTTTGTCCTTTAAAAAACAAAACTATACATTATGACTTAAATAGCAATCTTAAGTTAACTTAAATTGGCCCCTATTGAAAATGACACCACGCTGCTGGTTGACACCACTAACTACCTTGCATTGATATTGAGGGTCCATACTAACTACCAAAGGTGTCAAAGCTGAGATATAGTGGGACATGAACGATGATGTTTGACCCAAGTCCTTGCTCCCGCTCTATACCAATCCTGACGTGCTTTATTACCCGATATATATTCAGCGGTGAATCTGGAGAAATAGTCTAAGTCAGTCTAATTTCAGTGCAGTATTTGACAGAATATTTTCTCCACTGATCCAGGAGCATATTTGCCATGTGATCTTGGAGCATTGTGCATTCAAATATGCTCCAGGAGCATATTCAAATATGCTCCTGGAGCATATTTAACTTGGAATATTTTTTCCACATTACTAATGCTCCAGGAATATATACATTGATTGCTTTGAAAGTCAATAACAGAAGCTTTGTAAATCAATAACAGAATCTTGTAGATGATGCATTTTCATCCGGCAATCAAGGAAGTTCTTTCAAAATGCCTGATATGTTATTATTTTTTCCAGTGATGAGATGAGCAGCTGTATTCTAGGAAGACCATAAAGAAGGGAATTGCAACTATCAAGGCACCCCTTGTATCTTGTCTGCCTAATTTTGCCAATTTTGCATTTATGTCTTTCCTGCCGATTCTGCATTATTCTGCTTTTCTGCCGATTCTGCCTATTCTGCTTTTCTTTCTATTCTGCCGATTGTGCTTTTCGGCCTATTCTGCTTAATCCGGCTTTTCAGCTCATTCTACTCATTCTCCCCATTCTGCTCATTCCGCCCATTCTGCTTTCTGGCTCTTCCATTCTGTTTTTCTTCCCATTCTACTCATTCGGCTTTTCTGTTTTCCCCCTAAACGTGTTGCAATAGACAATTCAAACGCTTGCTTGATTGATTACGCTGTACTAATGACCTAACTGAAGTATTCTGTATTCTGTACGAATCTACATGTTAAGGTATACAGATATCTTTAATCTTCAGATATCTTCCAGTCATTTACTTCAATTGTGTTTGCAAACTTCTCAAAGGCTTGTGACAGTGTCAACAGGGATGTAATGCTGCATATTCTCCCCAAATATAGTGTCCCAGATGAGACTGTCAAGGCAATTGCCATCATGTATGGTAACCCATCTAACTTTGTGCAGTCCATGGATGGGCCCACAAACGAGTTCCTATCGACTATTAGAATTCTTGCCACCTCTCTCTTTGTAATCGTGGTTGATTACATCCTCAGACAGGGTCTCGACATCATGAATGACAAAGGACTCACCATCAAACCCAAGCGTCCTAGACGTCACCAAAGTCAGCATCTCACAGACCTTGACTACGCAGATGATCTAGCTCTAACAGCCGATCTGATATGTGGTGCACAAGATCTACTAACATCACTTGAGAATGCTGCAGACAAGGTCGGCCTACATCTATATGCCAAGAAGACCGTCAATGAGGAAGATAATCATCAACTTATCTTCACTACAGGGATGGTACCCAACCCAAAGAGGTCAGGAACTTCAAGTATCTGGGGTCATATGTTGCCAACAGCAACAAAAGACTTCCTGTCACGCAAAGAACAAGCTTTGAATGCCCGCAATAAACTACACCACTTATGGTAATCTGGTATCTCCAATTCAATCAAGCTGAAGTTCTTTAGAGCCTGTGTAGAGCGTATCCTGTTATATGGATCTGAGACCTGGACCATGAAGAAAGAGCTACAGGATGGCAACTACATCGGCTTCTTATGCGAGTACAAAACATATCCTGGCGTGAGCACAATGACCAAAGCACAGAGATATCCCTTCAATTTCATTTTCTGTTGCCCAACGCCGAGAACGATTTGCCGGTCACTGTCATCGTGCGATTGATCAAGTAGTCTCAGACGTTACATGTTGGAGGTTACCGTGCCAAAACAGGGGCCATCACCCCTTTAACTACATTGGTATGATTGCTCGAGACATCCAGCAGGATCCATCTGACATACCCAACTTAATGATGGACAGGGACATTTGGCGCTACATGGGAACAGCATCTCGGCTGTTGGCCGACTAGATAGATAGAGATAGATTACAGATATCAGGTATTAATATACGAATCTATAGGTATACAAATAGGTTGTTGGAGGACTATGGCACTTGAAAAAGGCGTTGTGTTACGAATCTACAATCTACAATCTCAATAAATTGTCGTTCGTTCTTGTAGTCCAAAATCACAGTGATATTTCATCGTCAGATTGATCAGGCCTGGGATTCCTCTTCGGGACTTATGAGGACCTCACAGCAATCTATAGATGGGGAGCTATGGGGGTAAATTGTTTGGGCTCTACACAATCGCAGTTTTCACAATCGCAGTTTGGTCTAGGGAAACTTGGGAGGACCCTTCCAGAGCATGCGGGATCGGAGGTTGCTGGTGACTATTGACAAGTCGGGAAAGGTCATGTCCCATTGTGGCCAGGAAAAAATGGATGGATCATTACTATCAAGAGCAGTTGGAGGTCTTGGGCTTAAATCCATTCAAGAGCCGCTTTGACGTTCTTGTCAATGTTGGAGTGTCCCCACGCTGTATTTGTACAGTTGAAATTCCGCAGACAAAGGAGCTCCGGTGAACTGCTTGAAGGAAGTTGAAGTCTGCCTCATCTGGGTGGTGACTTATAGACGTTGGTGAAGTGAGTTCACCAATTGCTTCTATGTTATCCACTAGATTGGTGAATTCAATGAAATAGTGTTGGGATGAACTCGCTTGTATGCTTGCTTCACATCGCTATCCCCATCGTTTATGTGGCGGAACGAAGCAAATTCAAATGGCGGCTTCCTCTTCAGATTCGCAAGTGGCCTTTTTAGGAGGATGTCCCTCTGTTCCATTGGTAAGCTTAAGATGAATGTCACGCTACATGAGTGAGACCCTCAACGTGTCAAAAACTGCAAGGTAGCTGGGGGGGCCGAAAATTTAGGGTGAGTCTTCAAGATGTTCACTGTGGTGTTATAAAACACGGGTGTGGACATTAACATGTAAAGACATTTTTGTCTCTTTTGCTCTATATAACGATGTAACATAAATAAATAACACCAGTTCGTAAAATGCATTCAGTTTCAAGGTTGATGGACCACAATTCTGAAATTCACTGACGCATTGCTCCTGTTATAAACTGCATTTTTACGCCATCGCCAGACGGCGGATAAAACACACGACAATTACATTTGTATATGCAGGATAACGGATATCCTGCATAATGAGTCCCAAAAGAAACGCACCAACACCAACACATTATTGTTGCAATCTAAATTATAACCTTTGGGTGAGTTGCTATATTAATGAGTTTGGCCACCCATCGTTGGTTAAGGCAGGGCCCGACTTAGCGCCCTCAAGAAGGAAAATACTGTTTCAACGTGCCGGTGCGGGCGCGATTCCTTAGTATTGGTATAGTCAAGGGGGGGGGGGGGCTGCGTAACTCATTATGGCTAGACTAGTCACATAGCCCAAAACACGTGACATTGCTACGTGGTAGTCTGCATAGTAGTCGGGAACGCATAACAATGTAATGTATGGGTGCCAGTTCCTGAGTACAGTTATCTTTTATATCACTATAAATTGACCAATCGTGCTTGCATAACATGTCAATACTTTACTTACAAAGAGTTACTAACTATTGAAAGAAATGCCACCTCTTGAAAGAGGACAAAGAGTTGCTTGCTATTCTGTTAACTGGCGTTAAGTGGAGGGCCCGCGCTTCGCCGGGTCTCCCGCTAGCTGAGTAAAAGGGAGTGATCACTGAAACAGGACCGTGTGGCAGTAGTTCAGTCCTCCGGGCTCACAGTCCGGACGTGGGTCGTGTTGAAGCCTTCTCGCGGCGTCCCTGTTAATGCCACATCACCTGCTGTGGCTAACTGATTCAACAACTTCAGTCCAAACATCGTGTTTTAAAACTCCACAGTGAACATCTTGAAGACCCGCCCTCAATTCTAGGCGGCTGAACTACTCACAGAGGAACTTTCCCTATGGGGGGGCAAGGCACCAACCAAAGTCTATCCTGCAGCTGAAGTTGAGGGTCTCACCCATGCTAATCGTGACATTCATCTTACAGCTCTCCAGGGGAAACGGAGATGAATATCATACCTCCTCCAAGAAACGCACTGCGAATTTGACAGAGAAGCTGCAAATCGAAGGTAATTTTTGACCTTATTGCTTCATTCCGCACAAAAAGCATGTATCGCATTCTATGTGAAGCAATGCATACAATTTATAATCAACCCTTTCAATCTCACTTACTTCTTTTATTCCATTTGATACCACATTTTTATCTATTTAACCCACTTCACCCCATCTATACTCCAACCCAGTCTTGAGACTTAGACCCCTACTCTCAACTCACAGGAGTGTGAGAGGCATTTATGGGGGTTGTGGGATGATATCTTCCTCTTATCCGTACTGTACGCCCCTATTCAACTTTATAAATAACAATTACAACACTGGGATACTCCAACATTGCACCAAGAATGGCAAAGCGGTCTCTTCTTGAATGGATTGAAGCCCAGACCTCCAACTCTGGTGGATAGTAAGGATCCACTACTTTATATAAGCAGTCATGGCCATGGACCTGTCCTGACCTAGTCACACAGTCACCAGCGACATCCGACCCGCGCTCCAGAACGGTCCTCCATAGATTTCCTAGATCAGGTCATTGCCCTGTCCTGGTCACCAGTGACAATCAAGCTCACGATATCCAGCCTCTACAGAAAGAGATGGAATTTCAGGAAACCAACTGGTCCAAGTTCAAACATCACCAGGCTAACTGTCATCCACGTTGCCAGACCCGGCTTTCATCTAACATCAAGATCCATTTTGACTTCTGCTCCATGCTCACCAAGCCGCTAAACACTTCCATTCCAAGAGGCAGAAGGAATCCTAAACCCATGTTGGGACAAGGAAATGCGACGAGGTTATACAAAGTGTTATGTAATACCACTGCCGCTACTGAGGAGAATAGCCAATAGGGAAAAGCTACTGGATCTGCTTTGCCAAAGGAGCACCAGATGGGAGGAGGAAGATATCCAATATGATTTAACCACTCAAAGCCCAAGCCTGGAACCCCATCAACAAGCTCTCCGGGCGTACCTGTCCAGCTAAGCAGGGTCACTGTCTCTGCAAATCCATCGCTTCAGTAAGTACTTATCAACAATGGAAAGTGGCAACAAAGACCACAACACAGGCGAAAAGCCACTCTCGTGCCGTTAATGCAGAGATTAAAACAGCTTCTACACACCTCTCCACCGTTTCCAAGCCCCATGTCCAACCATTTACCTACGATGAGATCACCGAAGCAATTAAAGTTCTCAGAATGGGAAATGCTCCTGGCAATGACAACATCCAGACAGAATTCTGAAGGGAATATGGCTCCCGAAGCTGTGCGATGGCTCCAAACTCTTCTTTTCTATTGCATGGAACGTCAACTATTCCATCCAGATGGAAGACTTTCAAAGGTCAATTGCAATCCTGAAGCCAAAGAAACCAGCAAATGACCCCAAGATCTACAGACCCATCTCCGCTACTATATCAAATCTATAAGCTGCTTGAGCGTATGATACTCGGCAGTATCAATGATACGGTCGAGGCCAAATCTACCCGCACCCAAGCTGGATTTCGAAGAGGGTGTAATTCAACAAACTGATCAGATAAGCAAGACTTAGTTTATGACATCGAGGACAGCCTCACAGAAGAAGCAGAGTTTTGGAGCATGTCTTCATAGACCTAATGCTGCGTACGATACAGTCTGGAATCGAGGTCTCTACATCGAGCTACTCAAAATCTTCCCCTGATGTCAAGCTTGTCAAGTAATTTTACCTGGTGCATATTTATTGCAGTCAAGACAGATCTTTAGATCCTGGAAGAACATCGAAACGGGCAAACGCAAGTAAGTAGAAAGCGCATAACTTCGGAATGGTTTTGTCCCACAAGGTATGTCCTGGAACCCAGTTTCTTCAACATCTACCGTCTCAGATATGCCAAAGGAGATTGTTAGCAGTCTCCTACGCAGACGACACGGCACTTGGATTAGCTGCTGATTCTTTTGATCCTTTTAGAAACAGTGCCTGCAGAAAAAGAAAGACCAATTCACTGTAAGCCAATTCTTACACCGATGACATTATGAAAACTCAGCAAAACCAAGACTGTCAGCTCTGTTTTCCACCTTGCACAAATCGATGCGCAAAAAGAGAAACCTAAACATCAAACCCTTCTAGATGGAGAATAACACTGTTTCACATGACCCACACCACAGTTACCGTGGCTTCACAAATGCAGCCTCAGCCACCTTCAAACCAACCCATTCCAATGCTTAGTCACGTCGGTTTGTTTGGTAGTGACGTGGAGTGGGAGTGGATTGGTGGACTCATTCTCGTTCAACCTCATCAGGAAGGCTCGCAGGATGGAACTGGTGGGGGCGTATATTTGACACCTTACATTACATAAACTGTTGCCCTGACTTGGCATACTCTACTGCTAAACGCTGCACCAGTATGGAGGTCACCAGTGTTTACATTCCAAAAGATTGATGTCGTTTGAGTGATGCAATGAGACTAGTTAGTGGTTGCCTTTTGGCGTCCCTGTAGAATATCTTCCAATTCTGTTGGGAATACGTGCTCATGCAAACCTTACGTGTGAGGAACTGGCCCCCAGACGGCTCAGACGATCAAGCTCGCCACGAAGTGTGATGAACCGGTAGCCTAATTTCCCCACCAACACCCTTTGGAGGATCAAGAGAATTCCACGAATCAATTTGCCAACCCAATCCATGACACTGCAGTCACAGCATCCCTATCGTCATCCTGGATCAATGACAGATGGTATGAGGCAATGGTCCTCCTCTACTTTGAACCTAAAGCAGTTTGGGGACCGCCCTTAGCAAGCCCAAGGCCTGTGACCTTGATAGGAAAGCAGGGTCAACTTCAAACAGACTCAGAAACTGGCGTTGGTCGCACCAAAGAACTTTCCTTCACAAGAGCGGAGTAGAACTTTCACCCAACTGCGTTTGTGGAGAGCCACAAATCATAGCCACAATCATAGAGATGTCGAGGTCGGGTCTACAATCCCCAAGAGGAAATCCCAGGCCTTGATAAACCTGGATGATGATTGAACCTATCCAGATGGCTAAAGGTACGGAATCTTCCACGTGATTTTGGACTTGCACAAACGAACGAACGAAAAGTCCGGGAAACATGGTGAACAAAAAAAAGTAGGGGCATGATTCAGGTTGATCTCTTTACGCAACATAGTTTCACGCTTTATTTGTTGTCATCATATGGAGCCCGGGACTATCCCGGACTATGATACCTGCCGACTATGATTACTTTCAAACCGGTTCAATTAAACAGAAGCGATCACCGGGGCGATCACTGGTGAAGAGGGTTGACACAGTGGCCACATACCGCAACCACACCAGGACTAGATTACGAACAGCGACACGTTGAGCACAGTCTGTTTGTGGCATATTGGTGGCCTGTTCTAGCTTGACCACTCTAGTATTATCGGTCATGTTTTGGGCTAAGTTGTGTTTGCCTGCCATGAGGACGACTTTGATTGGTACTTCTTAGAAAAAACTATTTGCCAAACCGTGTGAAGTACCTCACGCAGAATTTTTGAACAAAAATCACAGATGACCGTCTTCACATTTTGGTGTTTTGTCAAAAACAAACAAACAAACAAAACCAACAAACATCCTAAATTGAATTTCGACGTGTACAAGCTCATGGAGTTCCCCTGCCGGCCGACATCCGATAAATTTTAATTTGGGAGTTATTATTTTGACAAGTTGCACACTATAATCAAGTAGGGACAAGTAAATTGATTGACATGAGGTGCATGAGATGCACCATATTGCTGGTATAGCTACCATACTGGGGGGGGGGGTGCCCTTCCCCTTGAAGGCTGACGGGTTTGTAAGGCTTTTAACTATTTGCACGCTGGACAATTCTGTCATAAGTGATAACACATAAGTCAGTGAAGTGCATTTGGAGATTGCGTTCAACATATTTTGTAGGTTCTTTGGGATGTCCCCATCTAAAACGAACAAAAGGCTATGTTTTCTTTTGACTCATTTAAATGCATTTTCACGTCATTGAATAATAATTTTGAAATGTTTATAAACAAAGAAGACAAAAGAGACACATTTTTTGGAAGTTTACCACTGTCACTAAAGACAACCCCCTTTTTGGGAGAAATTTGAAAATTTTCACCAAAAGACCTCTATTTTGTTTGAGTGAGTCCTCTGTCACCGAATGCCCCCGGATTGTTTTTGACTCGCCAGCCTACAAACCCCTAAACCCTTTCATTATGTGAGCCCGCCCCCGGGTATACGCTAGCGCGTAAGTATTCCCTAGGAATGGTGCTTACGACACAAATACTGAATCGATACACCATGTTCACCGTGCAGTGTACACGTTTACAATCGTGTAATTATGTAACAACGTATTCAAACTTGGCAACAGAGTAAGTTGAAATCGGCAGCGCCAATTTGGCTTACACCACGTGCTATAAACATTAAAATGATGCAAGCAAAATTTAAATGCCATTAAAACCTAGGGGGTGTAACCATGAAAACAAAACTGTCTCTCTTAAAGAAAACATAAAAACAAAAATTTTTTTTTTTTCGACATAAATATGGTGAATAATCTTTCCTGGACACCCTCTAGAATTTTTGTAAAATCTGGTTTTAAAGTTTGACAGCAATTTCGAATTTTTTGCATTGCGATGATCAAACTCGTGAGGGATTATGGGTAGTTGCACGTCGAAATTAATCAACGACAGCATTTTTTTTTTTTTTTGATTAGTCTCAGTAGGAGTCACGCAGGCGGCGGTAGATTTAGTCAGACGTTGCTCGACATGATTGAAAGGGTGAAAACGTTATCCAGGGGGCATAGTCGTTTAGAGCGGACGTCGAAGCGACGTTGGTACGTCGAAAAAAGGTCGACGGTTTTATAAATTACCGTCGAAAATGCAAATTGAATGACGTTTTAAGAACGACGTCAAATCGACTTTGCATTTTCGACATTAAAGGGTGTAAATTTCTAAACCTCTTGACGTCTTTTTAACGTTCCAGCGTCGATTGCCCACTGGGCTGCTGAGCTCGCTATCAACCCTTGGAGAATATGGAGTAACACGCCCGGCGGGCTGATTAGGTCTGATAAAAAAAAAAAATCATTATACAAAGCTCTATAGTGTTTCTGTTTTGTGTAGATATATTGCACTAATGATCAGCTTCTGTATGACGTTGGTAAGGTAATGCTAGGTGGGGATGGTTACGGTTTTAAAGGGACATAATGGCATGGAAAAAAATTGAGACATAAGAACATGGACCCTACTGAAATCACTGCCACGAATTCTGAAAAACATTTTGGCTGTCTACATTTTGCAAAAAAAAAAAAAAGGGAAAAAAAAATAATATTATTTCCATGTCAGCTTCATTCAAGCCAGGGATCTCGGATCTTGTTCTATTAGTTAAACAAAATGAAATAAAAACCTTCATTTATTACAAATTGCTGGCGTGTATGTTAGGCTTAGCCAATTACATGGGTCTTTTAGTTTACTAAAACCATTTCCAATCCATCGGTGCCAAGAAAATAGAGGGCGCGGGGGTTTTTTTTACTTCTGAAGATAAAGAATTCGCTGATAGTGGCTTTATCAGCATAACTGTCATGGTTTGAGGTTTTCATTTAATCCGTGTTGTACAGTGTGCATTCACTTTTTTTTTTTTGGCAGTACAATCTGTTCGCGTTAATCACTAACTGATTTCATCGAAATGGGCGAGAAAAACAGACTTAATATGTTATATTTCTGGTTAGTTTGACATTGGTGGGTTGTCATCATGGTATTTGGACTAATTATACACAAGGCTTCAAATATATCCCCCCCCCCCCATTGGAAATGGAATACCAATGTTAAGTAGTTTTTGGGAGATTTGATTATATCTGCTTGTGCTATATAGAAGCAAAATACTTTATGTTGACGGTAAGAATCTTATATGTTAAAAATGGTGGTCTATAGTTGTGACTCAAATTTCCTATGAATGGACAGTTTTAAAAAAAACAGAGTATCATAAATATGATTTGAAATTCTTCGATTCTTGCACATCAAAGGTTATATATTTATATGATATAAATTGATTACTTATATGTACAGATAGATAAGTACAGACAGGCTCCCAGTAGTTTTATCTCATTAACGCATCAAGAGTACTAGGTAACTTTTGTTTGTATTGTTTTAATTTCTTAAGCATATTATATGGTGTTTCCCACATATTTTTTAGTAATTAAGTCTAGTTTGTCTAAAATTCTGTTTTTACCATAGTTTTCCTACCTCTTTCTCGATTCCAGGAAAAATACATCTGGTAAGCGATATTCAAACTGTTTCAGTTGTTTTTATTCATTCCGTCTCTGTGTGAAAGAAATCCTTGAAATCCGACGCCCATGTAATGGAAATAAAAAATGATAGCGCCCTCATTAATTCTAGTTATAAAAGTCCATAACGGTTATGAATATGCATCGCTGAATGACTTAATGAATTATGTTCGAATCGATGGTTATACAACCAATCGGTAGTTTGGTTAAATACGTACTCGCTGTGACGATTTTGTTGATTTTTGCATAGGCATAGTTGATAAGGCTTTTCTTTTTATCTCATTTTAGTTAAAAACAAGTAAACAAAACGTCATCAGCGCGGATTATTAATATCGAATATGTATAATACGAATGCATAATACATTTATGGGCGTGGCTACTCTGTTATGGATTGAGGGCCGTTTATCGGCCATTTTGCTTTCAGGCAGTGTCGGACACGCTGCGCAGTTACGGGGGTTATAATATTTCTTTGGAATTCATCTAAAGTGTAATTTTGAGAACAACTCTCCGTAATGTAGACTGTCAGTAGGTGTAAAAGGAATATTTTTAAGTCCATTTTAGGTAGACGTTAATTTAGGAAGTGTCTATACGCAGGACCGTCCTGTGTAATTATTTTGTGAAGTCTATACGCAGGACCACCGTTGGTGGCGATGTGATGTCTCGCGTGCGCTAGCTATTCTCGCGAGATCGACCGTTTGTGTACCCATCGTTGCTTAGGAGTGATGAGTGTCGGCCGCCCTCTAAATAGTTTTAGGGTATTTGAGTTTTTTGTCGGGTTTTTTGCGGACACTATAATAAACCAGTGGGGCCCTATGATGGGTTAATAAAGTTGATAATCCGAAATATAGTGACTTTTAGCCTGTACAGACAGGTAAAATGAATTTCCCCCGTCATTATTTACCTACAAAATACACTACCCTACACCAAATCGGGAGGGTTGGCATGGATGAAAAATCGAAATGTTGTCCCTTTATAATCCACTTTGAGGTTTTTAAAAAATCGGAAACTGGTAGTATGTTAAAAGGCAATCACGTCCATGTTTCGAAGATCCCGATGGTCATGCTCCCCCTCCCCTTCCCCCGAATTTTACCCCAGATTCAATTGAAACTCGGGTGTGTGGGGTTTCAATTTTTTTACTTCAAAACAGCGGGAAGCCGCCGCGACGAAACCCGAACCGAAAGACCGAGAATTTTTTTGCCTGGTGAATAGGCTAACCCAATATTAGAACATTTTTTTTGAAGAGCGCCCCCCCCAATTGTTTCAAAAATTTGGAGATTTTTTAAACACGTTTGCAATTGGTAACTGCTAGTAAAAACTATACCTGTGAATGGTTAAGCTCGAAAATGTCTAGTGGGTACAACAAAGGATTTTCTATAGAATAATTGATTATCGGGGATCCCCGATAAGATTCAACGGGGGGGGCCCCGCTGGACGGCCTTCCAATATGAAATAGACCCGGGAAATTAGCCTCATCCATTATTTGTTTAAATCTTTCAGGAAAGTCCAGTGTGAGGTTAGGTTTTCTCGAGGTGGGCACATGTCATTCATGACGGACATAACTAGCACTTCCAGCTTCTGCCGTTAAGTCCCAATCTGGGATCCCAAGTTTAATTACAAAGCGCTTATTTTGTGATAATACTCATTTTTTAGCATTCTCGTTCTCGTTCGCAGGTATAGTTTTCCTAGACAATTACTACTAACGTTAACTGTGGCAAAATATCAAATTTTGAAAATGTGGGGGGGGGCACTCTTCAAAAAAGTTGCCTAATATTGCTTTAAGTCGATCGACACGTGACGATCCTACCGGCCCCACCGGACGGGCCACATGCCCGCGGCCTGCAGCAGATGCTGCCCGCCCTACGTATGCCTACGTATACATTTCCGCTATTCCCGGGGGGGGGGGGTGAGGGGGCCAAGTAGCGAGTCGTCTTTTTTGCCGTTCCCATCGGTTTAGGCACGTAATCACTAAAACTTGACAAATATCTAAAGTCGAAAATATGTTTGATATCAATATTTTTCCACTCAAAATCCGTGTAAGTGAAGAAATCAACTCCAGTCGAAGATTTTTTTTTTGGTATGAATAACGGTAAAAACGGGACCATTTGGAACGAGGCTCGCTGACCTCATGTTCAAATCGCATGGGTCACTTATTTATAGCTTGCGGGACAATGTGCACCAGGCCCGGTACCAGGTAGCCCCACGGTAGCCCATGCACCACCGTGGGAAGATTCGTTGACCTGCATTGTCGTCACTCCGCTCATGTGCGGTCTTATAAAAACGATTTGATGATAGTTTTGCAGCACAGCACAATTATGCACCACCGTCCTAAAGCAAGGCAATTTAACGGTCGCGGCTCCGTACGGGAATTCCCACTGACCACTCACTGATCTATTTATAAAAGCGCACAGTGACTTTACTGTTCAGGCTCGTCCAAGAACTCGTGCAGGCTGCGACAGTCATTAATGTTTCGTTACTGAAAGTTGGGATTTAGAGGTTGGGAAATACAACACGTTAGACCAATGGCGACATATCCTCTAAAATCGACTCACTTGGCCAACCAAATTACATTTAATCTACCAAACGACCTTCTACCCCTTTTGGCATATAGCTAGAAAACATATTGAGCAAACTTTTCTCATCCAACAAAAGAGGTTGGATGAATAAATTTTGAGAAAAAAGCACCTTGGAAATTTGAATATTTGAGGTATTTTAGTTTTTCAAATTGGGGGGGGGGGGGGGGGGCCGTTGCCTTCAGTCTCTTCCGTCAGCAGACCCAGTAGCTGTTTGCGTGGGAAGAGTAAAAGTATCGGAGTGGATGTTTTGTTACAGAGATGGACTTAGTATATTTAGCTCGTCACCCATGCCGAGCCCGAGCCGGTAGTGCGATTTTGTAATTGAAGCAAGACTGGGCTAGGCTTGGAATGCACTGATGTGGCTTATTTCAAGTAGTACCATATACCCATATACATGTGTGAGCAGATACTTTTTGACAGAAAACACATCACTTACGGGGGCTATCTCTACACGAGCGGATCAATGTGGCCAGTGGCTTGCATGGTGTATTAGGAGTATAGTGTACTGCACCCTGCACACAGCCCAAGAGTATATGCTATGTTCGGTCTTGAGTCATGAGGGTACGTATACGTAATGACGTGACTCTGCATTCGCTTAGCATTTCGATGTGCTTGCCTTATGCAGTGAGTGTTGCAAGGAAAGGCCAGACGCGTGTGGTTTCTAGGGCAAGAAAACTAACGCGCACAGTGACGTAACCCTCAAACTTGAGATAGAAATATAGGGGAATGCGGATAGGAACACGTTTCTAGCGCGGTTTCTATTGCATCACCACAGTGTCACGCCTAATAACGCGAGATTCGTTACGCACTGACGTGCACGCACTTACGGGATAGATTTTGATTGTCGCAACAATCAGCTGAATGGTCATGAAAGGTGCATTAGTGCAGCAGTCCAAACGCAACGTTCACAAACATCTGGATTTTGGAAGGACCCACATACATTAATGCCGGTCTGGTGCCCGTGTAGACTAGCCCAACTGTATTTTTTTCGTCTTAAATTTATTTGGAAACATGGACATCTGGTTGTCTGGAACATTTCGCTCAGGTTCTTCTACGCCTGTATGACACGATTTTGACGCAATCGGTGCAAGAGTTGACGCGTGACGCGGGGCGTGGCGCACTACGATGTGGAGTTTAAAAAAGCAGGACTCGTCCGACCAATTGGCGAGTCCGAGTCACAAAGACTTGGACTCATGCCTCGGTGGACTCGAACTCGGGTCCCATGGACTCGAACCTCCGGGCCCCATCAGGGACTTCGGATCGCCGCAGACTCAGACCTGCTGGACTCTTACTCAATT
Organism: Ophioderma brevispina; assembly: GCA_023653785.1. Classification (NCBI taxonomy): domain Eukaryota; kingdom Metazoa; phylum Echinodermata; class Ophiuroidea; order Amphilepidida; family Ophiodermatidae; genus Ophioderma; species Ophioderma brevispina. Next base: position 124,886 of record JAMKCH010021165.1, read on the forward strand.
GAAACCCCGTGGACTCTGACATTCAACCAAACTACAACCACACATAGCCCCATACTGGCAATAATAGTAGTTGAATGATCACCAGATTACCATGATTTGTTTTAAATGCCTAAATCTTCTAAAATATACTAAATATGCTGGGGGGTGACAAACTTATCTAAATAAGATGAAACATGATCTAAATAGTCCAAATGCACCATTCTCTACAATTTTGTGGATGCTCAAATCAGAAAAGTTTAGATACAAATTGGAACTGAATAGATGCGTATGTTATTGTTTACAATTACATACAATTCAATGACGAGCAAGCATGAAGTTGGGCGGTTACAACGCCAGAGACTTTGCGGAAAAGCGTGTGAAGATCGTATTCGCGTGGAGTTTTTTAAGATAGCTGATTGACGAGGACACGCGATCTATTTAGCAGCTTAATGAGAATGAAATGCGCAAAACAAAATGTGTTGCCTGTCAAGAAGTGGTCGCTGGTGACCGAATGCGGAGATAAATGACCTACCGCATGGACTCGTGCGGCAGTTTTGCGCTATGAATGAAGCTTGGCCGCCCCCGCCTGGAATTTAAAGGGCCCAATGACGTCATATAACCCCAGACCGAAGATTCTCCCGAAACGGAGTAACCAAAATCTAGGTGCCCAAAAGTATTATAATGACTGAGCATACGCACTTCATTATCATCGTTTTGGGCACACTCTATTTGGTTTACGTATCGACGTATTTGGAAAGTCCTTAAATGCATATTTATGAGGACACGCGGTATTACGTTCGTCACACTTAGGAGTGAAAACAACAACAACAACTGATGCCAAATGCTATCTAACGGAACTCAAAATCTTTTTCTAAAGCAAAATTAACAGGGGCATCGGGAGAATTTTTGTGCATAGGGATGCAGGATTCTTTTTAGAAGCATAGTTCCTTCAATCGATGATTTTCGCCAAATTATTGCAGAAAAATCGGCGATCAGACAATGGAACACTGGGAAATGCAACACTGGTAACATATCGCGTGACGCACAGATTTTTATATGCGTGTGAGTGCGCCTCAACAGTGACGGCACGCGCGTGCTTACGCAGCAAACCACGGTGCGCTGTGGGTGAGAGAAAACGGTGACGGGCTTGGGCTATTCCTCAATAACACGCGATTCTCCTCTTGGGTTAATATTCCAGCTCTATGACAGGGCCACAATAGCGCACAACGGTGGTCCTGCGTATAGACTTCACAAAAATAAACTGCAGGACGTCTGCGTTATAGCCATGGCCTTAATTGATACTGCACATTGGACATCACTGACAGACAATACCAGATAATAGGCGCTCTTGAACGACCATCGATTTCAGTTTGTTTTCATCAAAAGATGGTTACTAAATAGGTTAAGACGATAAAAAACTCGTTCAGCAAAATGGCAAACCAAATGTCTGTCCTCGTTGGGCTTGGCCCCACTTAAGTATTTATTTAAATTGAGCCCCAGTTTTCTTAAATTTGGTAATATAACAGGCCTGGAATAATTTGAACCATAAAAAATATTACTGTGTTTCCAAATTACAGATGAATCGGAAATCATCGGATAAGTTTCCCATTTACACTGTTGCTAACCATTTCTGGATTAGCATGCCCTCCGAGTTATACGAATATGACATCTGACCACGGATTACTATATAGCAACAGAAGAAAACGAAAAACAAAATTACATCGAAAAATCCCGTACACAATGATTTATTAGATCGACGGGGAAGAAGTAGAGGACCGTATTTGTGGCATTCTTCAACGCCCAGCAGCAAAACTGACCTCTCTACAGCACCAAACACGTCTTCCAAACAGCATTTCTCAAGTATACCCATATCATGACCAGACCTCGTGCAGGCATTTCTAAGGTCAGCCTTGAATATAGTGTCATTGAACGTAGAGGATTTTCTAGTGCAAAAGTAACATCACTGCTGATATCGTCGGTGTAATTACATAGTGAGGGATGTTAAACAAAATACGAATTTTGTTTATGAGGAAATAGCATTTGAAAAATCGCGAACTATAGAGGGTCCGTACACATCCCCACATACGATTCAAACAATCAAATCCGATTAAGAAACGAAATTAATAACTGGAAATTTATTTTAGCTAATATTCATGAATTCTTAATTGATAAAATTGGCGTAATACATTTGGAAAGTTAACCATCACATCCGTCACACCAAAAAATACGCAGATCGGCGATTATGTTCATGACATAGTGACGGATGTTGAATTTTTCCTATACGAAAGCGTTATTCAGGATCCGTCATTATGGAAAACAACAATCGGCGTTTTCTGAACATCCATCAAACCAACGTCTGTCATCGCGAATCTGCTCAATTTGGTTTATTACATAATATAGATGAAGGATGTTGAGTGGATTGCCGCGATTCACCACCTTGAACTGTAAATATAATATAAATTTCTACTAATATCGACATTTATCAATTACATATTTTGCTTGTGTCAGTTATAAATTTAAGATGAAAATATTTACTAACAAAAGTATTCTAAAAGCCTTGGTGGGATATCAAGTATACACTTCTTTGACAGAGGGTTCAACATCCGTCACTATGTAATACACCAAATTCTCTGTTATGCAACATACGTCAAAATTGCCAAATTTCAAATTTAGATTATTAATTAATGAAGTACTTGCAAGGCTCGGCACTTGGCATGTTTGAAGATTTTGGTATTTAGTACCATTTCCCTTAATTTCGTAAAAATTATAAAAATTCAACATCCGTCACTATGTAATACACCCGACGATATGTGTAACAACCTCCAATGCCATGTCCTATGTCTGCAGGAAACCCACAGAGGAATCGAAAACCATCGCCCACCATACCAGGAATGGTCTTAGCCACCGAAAGACTACGTAGACAGTACGGAAGTGCTATATTCGTGAAAACAGGCTCCAATGTAGAAGCAACATCAATATCTGCTGACAATAACATCGAAGTCCTCACTATTGAGCTCAGCTCTGTCATAGTTACATCAGTCTGCAAACCTCCATCAGTGGACTTCAAGCACCCTCAATTCAGACTCGGGAATCCCGCCAAACCTCACTTCTTTATTGGCGATTTCAACATCCATGGTACCCAATGGGCTACAATGAAACTAATAAAGACGGGCAAGCTGTCGAAGAATGGATAGACAGTCAACATCTACGTCTCCTTCATGACCTTAAGCTATCGCCATCATTTTATAGTGCCCGTTAAAAGAGAGGTTACAACCCTGATCTAGCTATTGTTAGCAAAAACATATGTAACCTGTGTAGCAAGATAGTTGTGGATCCTGTTCAACTAACTAAACATTGACCAATCAGTATCCAAGTCAACGCTGCGTTAAGACGAAACAAAGTGCCTTTTAACTTTAGGAAAGCAGACTGGCAAGGATTCACCGATGACCTGGATCAGAGCGTGAAGAGGATTGCTCGAAAACCTCATAACTATGACAATTTTGCCCAACTAGTGAACAAGACTGCCCGGAGATTCATACCCAGAGGCTGTAGGACGGAATATATACCAGGCGTTTCCAAGGAATGTGCTGAAGAATATCAAGAGTATACTACCATGTTTGAAGCTGACCATTTCTCAGCTAAAACAACTGCTAAAGGTGAGGAAGTTTCGGAGAGGATCTCCCAGGAAAAGATCAAAACCTGGCATGCTTTAATTGAATCCACCGATATGACCCATAACAGCAAGAATGGTCTACCTACCGAAAGCTTCAAGGGGATCCAACAGAACCTCCACAGCAGCCAAATGTTACACCAAATCAAGTCGCCCACCAACTGCTTTTAAATGGCAAGTGCAGCAAGAAGCCCAAAAAGATCAAACTAGACGTAGGAGGTTTAGTGGCGACCTGGTTTCGCCCCGCCCTTTCAAACAGGAGGATTGGAACCGGTATGTAAACTTCAACCGAAAAGCAAGTAGGCCTGATAAACATCTCAATGAGCAGCTGAAAAAAAAACTAGGCCCATAAGCAAAAGGAAGGGCTTCTTCCAGCTTCCAATTGTGCCTTATTTCCCACAGGTTCAAAAGAATCTGGAAAGAAAAGAAAGAACATGTTATGGCCCTCTAAAGCCTGGAAAGAATCCATCTAGTACAAGAGCTACCACCCAATATCACTCCTCAGCATACCTACAAGCTCTTTGAAAACGTTACTGTCAACCGTATCGCACGGAAGGGCTCGACGAAGTTAGGTGATCTCTTTTTTGACAGAGCGAGTGGGATCCTTATAAATGTTCTTGAAAAGACCATTTGCAGGAGTTGCTTCAGCAATTGAGTTGGCAGTCACTGGAACATTTCGATGGTTTAGAAATTCTGCGGTGAGGCGGTTTATAGCCTTCCTGCTGGAGTGAGTGATGTCGATTCCTTGGACCGTCGCCTCCCAGCGCTCAAGGCGCGTTTCCATCCAAGAGTTCTCAGATCTGAGCCTTGGATGAAGTTCTTCCTCGGGGTCAGAATAAGAAATCATTGTAAAGGGTGTTACATTCCTCATCCAAGATGGGATATAACTGCGGCGGCAGCCACGTGGGATGGTATTCTTTGCGATATTAATAAAGAGTTGACACAGTTTTTGCGTGTAAGAATTGTCCAGTTGGAGGAGGTGGGTTTGTTGTCGGGAGGTTGTGGCACTTATGAATCCACCAGGTTCTCTTGAACTGTCCCAAGGTCGCCTTGGCTTGGTTGGTAAGGCTTAGCAGGCTCTCCTGAGCGATAAGATGGTCTGTGTTGGACTTCGGAAAAGCGGTCAGAACAGTACGGGACTGGAGATGGTGGTCCATGTTGGCAAGAAAGGTTCGGGTTGTAGACGTTATGCCACCTTCCAGAATTGAAAGTGTCTGGTTGCTGGGGGTCAGGAGAAAGTTGTGTACATCGGATTTTGAGCCCAGTCCTCTAGGGGTAGCTCCTCAGGGTTGGTTTCCTGTAACCCCAGGTAATGCTATGGGCTATTAAAGTCGCCAGAGTTAAATGCAGGGTGTGCACAATAACGGTTGGTTTAGAGAGTCTGCTTGGAGTCGATGGTTAGGTGCGTAGGACATTGGTGACCTGAACACCTGCAATTTGGATCGTTGCCCATTCCATGGTGGAGTCTACAGGAGAGATTGCAATTTTGTTCCATGGGTTACTAGCAAAGGTGCCAATCCAGTGGATAGCGCTCTCGGTGTGTGCATCTAAGGTTAGCCGCAGATGTTCAGAATGGACTGTCAGTAGCGGGGTGTCCTCTTGTAGAGAATTGCAGTGACTTTATGCGTCATGTGTGAGTGTTCGATGATGTTTATCTTTGCCATAGTGAGACCTTCCACATTCATTTGAAGCACAGAGATGCTATTTGACTTGACATCTGGTGATCCCTGCCCTGAATAAGGGGCACGTGTGCCAGACTGGCATTAAATAGTGCCTTGGCGGGGCATGGATAAAATACAGTGGATAAAAAGACAACAGTGAATTTAAGATTACATGAATTAAAAGACAACAGTTGATTATCATTCGCCTGAAAAGATCAGTTTACGCGGGATTCACCCGAGGAGGTTGAAATCTTGAACCCCAACTGCAGCCTAATGAAAGTATTGGCTTTCAAACGGATGTTCGTTTGTTCAGCTAGTCCGATGCGTAAGCTCAAGAATGTCTACCACAAGGGAACGTGCTGCCCTCCCTGTTTACATCTATACCAACGACAACCTTGGATTGCGTGAACCTGTCGTTTTATCTATGCCTGACGACCTTGGACTTAGTGCACAAGATTGCAAGACTTCACATTTTGAAAGAGACCTCCCAAAGCTTTGATGACCTCGACTCCTTACTACTAGGAAAACCACCTACGTGCAAGCCATCCAGACACATGTGTTGTGTGGTGTGCTATTCATCGACGCAACGTGAGGCCAAACTTCCCACTTAATGTAACCTGGTCTGGTACACCCCGGGAACTGCCGGAGCACTGTGATAACTCGTCTACCGAGGAGTTACTTTGGACCGCACTCTCTATAAGACCCACAGCAAGAAGCGAAGATTAAAGTATGTTCATGCAATAATATCTCGAACAAATTCACTGGCACAAGTAGGGTGCTCGCCCACATACCCGAAAAAAGATCGCGGCACTTGCCCTGTGCTACTCCATGTGCAGAGTTTATGCTTGCCTGGATGGGAAAGATCAACCTATACCAAGAAGCTTGATACAGCATTAAATGCCTGCCTCCGGGGGCGTAGGTCAGCGGGGTGTGGATGTCTTCGTCCACACCAACGGAGAACGTATGCATCCTACAGGAATTGCTCCACCAGACATCCCGTCGTAGTGTAGCGGGCATGCAAGAGCGTGGCTGCCAATATCTAATGTGAATCACCCTTGTCCGGACAAGACCTGCTGCCAAACCGCCTTAAATCCATACAGAGTTTCTTAAGCAAGGTCCATCCTCTTGAATCAGTCTCTAAGGAGTATAAGAGATCCATTGTGGAAAAAACTATGCTGGCCAACCAAGTAACATCTATTGGTATTGAACCTGCTGAGCATCTCCACCTGAGCTGACTTCTCATGGTCTGAATGGCGGTGCCTCAACAGATGAGAACCAGAACTGGTCGATCTAAGGTTCCTTTCAGAAGTGGGGTACCTGTAAGCAGATAAAGACACTAGCTGTGGTTGTGGAACAGCACCACCAGACTAGGGGCGGGGCGAACATCTCTTGTGTTCTGCCCACTGTTGGAGCTAAAATGCACCAAATAAGGCCCTTGCGGAATTCAGTGAAGCAGTCAGACGTGTAACCATCTCTGGCTGGATCATTTTGGAGAATCACTGTGTTTTGGACCATAAGAAGACAAGATTCCATCGACCACTTTCATTTAACAGAACAACTTCTGATTGGTTTGTTTGTCTAGGGAGTTGGCCGTTCATGGAAAGTTCATTGGGGTAAGAACACCACGCTGTCACCGTCGGAGTCCATTTTTTATCGTTTTAAGATAATCAACTCCTGATATATCTCCCTCTGTAAGGGTGACTTAGTAGGAAAAATTCACCTTAATGGTATCTCTTGTCTAGATTAGTGTGTGTATCTGAGGTCTCTGGGCTTTGGACTAGACTTTGGGCAGTTAAACCTGGTTTTTTGAGCCCTCAACTTATTCCACTCCTTCAGAACATATTGCTGAAGTTGCTTGAAGCTCCATCTGTCTGAATGGCCTTTTGAACTTCTGCTGAGCTAGATGACACAGCTCGCTTCTGAGTGCAATTTTGGGCTGCTGTATCGGTTAATCCTTTTCAAATGTCCAAAGGTCTACAAAAGGTTTAAATCTTAATTTTGCTCCGATTCCTGTAAAATGGGCTCAAATCGTCCTCTTTCTTTTAAAGACCTGCAACAAAAACATTATGGAACCGCTAACATAGTTTAAAATTCGGAGATTCAATAGAGGTCAATGGGGTTGACCCTGTTTGTCATTTTTCTCGCTAAACAAATGCAAGTGGGAGTGTGAACTACTTTTGTTGCAATTCCTGTGGAAAGGTTAACACTTTCAGACCAGTAAAATTTGTTTCTTAACCCGTCACAGACGACAAATCATGCTCTGCTCTCCACGGTTCCCACGGAATTGGCTCCAAATAGACCCAACTAATGCAGCGGCTGGATAATAAGCTGGATCAAATCCGTACTCACGTAGCCGGGTCACGGCAGCGGGACCACTGTGGTCGAGGAATAACGTTTTAAAGAGTATGCTATGATGATTACGTTTTTTCTACGAATGATATATTTATCAGATAACCCTATATTTGTAGGATTGACCGCTTCAATCAGCCTTATTGGTCTTTTGATAAGTCCTCCGTGATCGTTGTCGTATTAATCTTTCCCTGAATATTGGCCAGCGCACATAAGTGTCGAAAAAACCAAACAATTCAGCCTTGTCTTCGGAGAACTAATAGTTAAATGTCCAAAACCACTGAATGATGTATATGTAAAAGTACGTTTGATGCTTTTCCGTTAGAAAAGCGATGGACACCGTCTCCAACTTAATACGCTCTTCTACCAACTTAGCTTGATAGTAATAGAGTTCGGGTTCGCACCTTGGTTTTATATCATTTACTTTTGGTGCCCTGGCCAGCTCCAGGAAAGATATAATATTTCTTGACCGGGGTACTTTGTAATTGTGTTATTTCCGACCAACTGAAAACATTTTTAAAGATGTACTTATCAACCTATTGTGTAAGGAATTATCTACAAACATTTCTATAGCAACTCTTTTTCTGTGTGTTATTACTCATGTCCCGCCCACATCATTTTCCTATATTCAATTCAGCGGAAATTAGTTCCCCTATGGATCTTTGAAGACCGATGATCAGGAACGCACAACAAGGTGTCAGAAATCCAAAATTGAATTCCACTACCGCAGATTTCCATGTAGAAAGGACTTACACAATTATAATGTAATAAACAAGCGAGTCGAATCTAACCATTTCTGGAATACATGCAACAGAGAATATTTATCCTTTAAAAATATGAATGTCGCCATTTATAACTCAAAGACCTAATGGCGTTGCACATGAATATTAATGTAAATAATATTAAATGTCCCATTCTACATGTTCTATGTCGCGATTTCTGTAAATTGCAGAATTAAATGCAAAATGCATAGTCAGGCACTGAAGCCGCAATTCATATGGCGCGCCATTTCTCTTACTAAAATACTATACAAGACACACTCTAAGTAATCATTTTGACTAATTTTCTGTGCTATATCCCTAAAGTCCGTACAAGACAGTGATTCGCTGAAAGAGTCAAAATCATTTGGATATTTGCGAGAAATAGCTTAAAAGTGCAGTATAAGTCTGTAGAATTCTCGTAAGTTATTTTTTCCAGCTGAAGAATTGACAGACAGGAGAAAACGTCAGCGTTCAAAGATATGTCTCTCCATACAGTGTGCGTGTTGTAGTAAGTGTCCCGTATGGACAGTAATACTAATGTATCCGATTTGCTCCTTGTTAGTCTCTGCCATTGAAGTATATATATATGTTAGGGTACATGTAGTTACAGACTACAAAATCTGATTTTTTGATGATTTTTTTAATCGTTTGTTTCTGATTCAGCAAATCCTCCTTTAACTAATGCAGGTTTACATACTAATCCTAAACTCACTGCTTCAATGCACTTTTGAATAAAATCACATTGCAGACTTCCTTGCTTGTGTGGGGGAAGTTACCCCAAAAGTTAACAAGAAAGATAACGCTAGCTCCTTTATTTTTGTCGGTGATCATCGAGTTGCCTCTAGGACGTTTGATATGGGATTAAAATGAACTCTTCGTCCAGAACTTGCTCAGAAACCGGATCAGAAATTTTCATAATATTATTGCAACAAAACGAGATAACAAGACGAACATTGCACTTTCTGTAACCAAGATGTAAAACAATTTGTCATTTCTGTCAGTTATAATGCAAAAACGTTTTGGATGAGACCATGACTCATCAATAATTCAAACGTGTTTTCATACATGATGTAGTGATAAATGAGCACATGATTGGTTTTGTCCGGATGGAGATACAGATTAAGTCCCAGGAAATGCAATAGAATTGATGTGGTTTGTGGCAATTCTACAAGGGAGGGACCAGATAGCATTCAATATTTAGGTTGGTGATGACATCATTAGTGAACCACTTCGATTTTTTAAGAGTAATAGAAAATTCCAGGTGACTGGTGTGATCTATTCATGAACTGACTGAAAAAATCAAAGTTTCACTAATGATGACAAGGGTAGGGTATTCTTTTTGTGGCCCGTTTATATGTGAATGGAATGCCCCGAAACGTTTTGGGAGAGTAGGTTTATTCATCTCATTTCCTGGGCCTTTAAACAAATTTATGTTAAGTAAATTTCCTTACATATCAAGAATTCAAGAAACAAAGCCACGTTTCATACATTTTAAGCTGAAATTAAGAATACATTCTATTTCAGAAGTAATGTCATCTGTAATTAAAAAATCATTAATTGTGGATTGCCATAGAATTTTAAAAATTACATCTTTGTGGAAGGATATCACTGTTTATATTTCGGAGAAAACTGACTATGACGGACGACGTTACATGATTTATGACTGTAATTATTATCTGTTATTATTAATATATAATAATATATGTTGTAACATTGTCTCCAAAACATTTGTTGAATTGCACTTACTATAATAAAGCTTTTGTGAGAAAAAAAATCCTACAGATAATACGAAATGGTTTTGACCGATTCTTGAAGGCCGCATAATAATTAAATAATAATATCTACGTGAGCTAAGCGGATGCGCACCCTCCCCACCAGCCGTTAGCTCTCAATTTCGTTCTTGGTCACGGGGACCCTTTTCCTATCTTCCGGGGGTTCTAATGAGTTCTTTGCTATTAAATGATCTTCCCTCCTTTGTTATTCGTCGGGGATTCTCTAATTGCATCAATATTCAATCATGTGGTACCCCCCCCGGAATCAACCCGCAATACCCACACGGGATACGATCGAGGAACGATATTTCGCCCTTGATGAGCGTTCTGAGTGAATAACAAATAGTAGAGGCCATATGCGATTCAAACTTTGAAAAAAAAATTGCTAATAAAAGGACTTTTTGTTATTCTTAGGGCTATATGGGAATTATTATGAAAAAATGGTCGGCCTTCGGGAAGCTGCGTTGGTAGATATTCAAGGTCAAAGGTCATGACCCTGTATAAGCAATCATGGATCATAACTCCTCAACCATTTGGTCTAACAAGCACAAATGATGTGTCTATACCAAGATTTTTGGGGTCAACAAAAACACAAGTAGCATAGGAAAACGATAAAACTGACCCTCCTTGATTTAAAATGCGTACTGCACACTATCTGCATGAAATTATACTTAACTCATCCCTGAACCATTGTGAAGGTGTGGGTTATAGACGTCTTAGATTTCTTAGTTTACAAAGCCTCGGCCCTTTTGAGTATGTACAGGGGATTGGTACAAGTCTTTCCATTGATATCACAAAGTTCCATAGTATCATTTGACGTCAAGTAATGTTTTAATGAGGTAAAGTAATCATCATGGAAAGTGGATTTATCCGAGTGTTGCTACAATATAAGCCAATTTCTGTTTTGAGTTAAAAATACAGGGACTGTGTGATTTTGCTAGGTTTTTGGAGGTGATTATGAAAGGAATAATCAAGATTTTTACCATTCACAGGAGGTATATTAAGTGCAATAAAGCATATAATTTTTGATAGAAGTGAAAAGAAAACTATTATACGGTGGCAACCATCCCCTTCCTTGTATTGTCTTCCATACCAAGGTAAGGTGGGCGTGGAACAGGATTATTTTGCGCTAAAATGAAAGCAGTGATGGTCCCCGATTAGATGCAATCCATTAGGTTTCAATTTTATGTGTTTCAGCTGGCCGGATGAAAAATTGTTGCCAGAGTGGTAAAACACCAGAACTTCCACCAGGAAGACGAAGGTTACCTCCGACATTCATGGTTGGACGTTGCCATCATATGAGCCAAGGAGTCCCATTCAGCCTACATGTGACCTATTCAACACCATGACAATGGATGCGTATAAACACTATGCGATGAGCGTTTAAGTTGGGGGGGGGGGGGGGCTCAAACTATCTCGTCGGGGGCAGGCGATTACAGCCTCATGGCCTCATCACCACATAAACGTCCTCGAGTTGTTCGCCCTCCTTTGCATTGCGGCACTGTCCCTGTTGTCAGGGGGAAGGTAATGGTTGTCCGCTGCGACAATATAAAGGTGGGTGCATATAAAAGGAAGGGGGGGTAATCAGTCCCAGCCTATGCAATGCAGGGAGATTCTTCGGTATTCGGGTGGTTCCGAGAATTGGGACATCGGTGATCGCCTCCCGTGTTCCGGGAGTGGACAATGGTTGCGGACAGTCTCCGGGGGTCCTAATCCCAGAGACAAAGCCAAAAGTCAGAGGGCACGTCGGTGGAGTGGAGCTCTACTTTGCAGTTTGCCGCGCAATCTTCTAGATGGTTGACCGTCCACACGTGGATCTGTTCACCTCAGTCAGAATCCGTCAGATTGTGGCACATATTAGGGGCCTACTCTTGAACCTGGATCCCCGGCAGTCAAAAACGAGCGCCATGGCAGCGGACCGTTCAGAATTGATAGCCTATGCTTGATCATAGCCTTATCGAGGTTGCCATGATCCCATAGTCCCGAGTGGCTCTGTCTCGAGACAGGCATGGTACTGCTGGTAGCCCATTATGGCCAGGGCAGCTGTGGTTTCCCAGGCGGCTAGATCGGCTTGTAAGAGAACAGATCCCTCTTCAAAAGGGAGGGGACCTGGTAAGACGTCTTCCAGCCAACGCGTTCGTCCCAGAGTGCAACCAACCCATGCTTCGAACCTGTCTTGTGGGCATTTCTGCAGACTGTACATGTAGTGGGACTTTCTGAACCGGGACATTTGCATTGCTCAATGTTCAGGCAAGTCCACTAGAGCATCTTAGGATTACCATACATGGGGTGCCGATAGAGAGTTCGATCATGCAATTACTGCGACCGGAGACCAGGTTAAACAATTTCCTCAAGGAAGTCTTTCAGGAGTTGGGTTTACCTATGTCCTGACTGGCCGATGTTCTTTTTTACCGAAAACAGCCACAGGCCAGACCCGTAAGGGTCAGTGATGGACATGTCGTTTACTTAGTCCCCTCTGTCCATGGTGAAGGGTATGTTAACGGATCGTCCCCGGTTCGTAGCCTTGTTCGGTGTGGGATTTGCCATTGGTCTTGCAATGCTTGGTGTCGGAACAGTTAAACCCAACCAAAAGCTAAGTATTCGGGAACTCCTAGTGGCTGTGGAGTGAGGCTGTGTGGTTGTGGCCATAGGGTTCGGATAAAACATGCCTTGTCTACGGACGAGGTCCATCACCGCTGTGAACGCAGGAGGTCTCATTCTTCCATACGCAGGCTTTTTGGCCAAAGAATCAGATTTTTCTTTACCCCTAAACCGGTGTGTTATGTAACGTATCGACCATAGTTGCAGACCGGGAATGCAGACAGTCAGAAGAAGCCTGCAGCAAGGGATACATTGAGCCACCTGGATTTCCCCTCAGTCATCTGAATGCAACAAAAACACCATGATTGTGACTGGCTTCTTGGTTATAGGGCATATGATGTTCGAGCTCACATTCCTCCTGAGGAATTCTATAAAGAGGTCTTCATCCCCAGGGACATTTTGACCATTTCGGTTGGGAGTTCTACTTCCACATTCCAACAAGTCTATTTGATGCAGTTGTGTTGAATAGTCAAGTGTGAGAGGGGGTGTTGCCGTGCTAATACTTCTTGGCTGATTCGACCTAGCATCTTGACCAGGAGAATTAGGCGATATGGGTGGGCCATGACAGGGGTTGGCTTTGGGCGTTGGCGACTTCTGCGACATTCGTTTTTGCCGCCACCGATTAAGCCAGTGGGAATTTGATGCAAAAAGTAAGGCTGTGGACGGAAAGCTAGCACTAGTACAGATGATTTCCCTCTCCGGCAGTGAGAGGGCGCTAAATTGAGTAGGATACTACCTTCCACGACGTATGCGTCACGCATTTGTTATCTCTAACCTGCCAGCAAGGTCTTGAGAAGGTTTTTTTTGTTTGTTTTTGTTTTTTTTGTTTTGTTACGAGCAACATTTTGCGTAAGGGCGAATCACAGCGCAGCTTGATGTGGTTCCGTTGATAGTTGATGCGCTGCTAGTCCCGACTAGCTTTCGGGAGTGGCTCATTTAGCAGTGGTTATGAGGGTTTTTAAGAGTACCCCAAATAAATGAACTATTTATGCAAAAAGGTCGTCACTAGTACCACACTATTAAATTACACTGGACTCATCAGTTCGAGGATCTGTCCAAGAACAGGATCACTGATTTGACCAATAATATTGTAGCTGTTTCATGATTATATATATTAAGGTCAAATATTGTTGTTTAATATTTGTACAGACTGACGAATTGGCTAATTTACGTGAGAAAAAAACTTGTAAAAAAATTTAGGATTAAAATGCGTTTCTACTGCTTGAAAAGCAATGAGACTGCATTGTTAAGCACTAAAAAAATGTTTATTGTTCTTATTGACCCCCAAACAGAGGTACCAACTTTTTGGCTGTCTAGGGCCAAGTAGCTGGAAGCAGTTATAACCCATCACATGCCTTTAAAAGGTCATGACCTTTGACTTTGAATTTTGACCAACACAGCAACTTGAAGAGGACAATTGTTTTACAATAGTATTTGGCTGTTTTCATTATAGGTTATGGTAAATGTTTTGGTTTCTTTGATACTTGTACAGACTGACGCGACGAATTGGCTAATTTATGTTGAGTGAAAAACGTGAAAACTTACGATTTAAAACGTGCTTTCTATGTGGAATGAGAAGATTAATGGAGATATGACTTCATTGTAAGCCTCAAGACCGTTTTTATTGGTTTTTGACCCCCAAAACATGGGTATAGACACCATCTTTTGCTCCTTAGCCAATGGCATGAGCAGTTATCTAACCCATCATACGGCCGTATAAAGTCGTTGACCTTTTGACCGTGATTACTGGACCACGCAGCACTATAGAAGGGCCGGGACACGGACAAATTTTTTGGTTAATGATTCATATATAGGCCTACCAGGAAAATACAAGAGTTCCTTTATTAGAATTTTTTCAAGGTTGTATAGGACATGTATCATAGCGCCTTACTAAAAAAAAGCCAATTTCCCCCTAAGGCGACGAAAATAATAAAAAAAAACCTATTTTTACGGGCCCAGACCCCCGACCTATGTGATTTTGCAGTTTTTGCAGATTTTTTTTTTTTAGTTTTTCCAAAATCTGCCTGTTTTAGCCCAAATTTATCAATTTGGCAATTTTATTTTAGAAAAATTTGTTTATAAAAATTTTTCAATTTTTCTCTTGATTTTTCAGATTTGTTAGGGTCATTTTAGGCCAATTTTGAGCTCCCAGAAAAGAAAAAAAAAAAAAAAATTAGCTCCGAACGACCGACCCTACTCCGAAAGGTCCGCTCGCCCGTAAAACAGGGTTTTCCGTTTCGTCGCCTAACGTACGGGATGATCGCACAATCATAATAATAATATACTAATAATATAATAAAGCAACTGTTTGGGGAATTCTCACCCACTCTTTGTGAAGTCGTTCATTAAACATTATGTTTGCATCATTCAAAATGTGGAAACACTTCAGGTACGCATCGCAAAGATGTCCCAAGTGTCATCCAAAATATTTCACATCAGCTTGTGAAGATCTGGTGACCTATTTGGTGGGAAACAACAATGTAATGTTGTTATTGGTTGTGAGAAGGGGGCTGTGTGGTTGTCCTCTTGTAATCTGTGTTTCCCCCACCAGTCCCAGAACAGGGCAATAAAATCTGAAAACAAAAAACAATGTAATTGTCAACCAAAAACAATTCGTAATGTGTGTGGCCTCGAAGCTGAAAAACTTTGTTTTTCCTTATTGATCACTGATCCGGGGGGGGGTTTTTCTTATGGAAAAGGGTGTACAGACAGGGATGTCGGGGCGGGCCGAGAAGGGGTTTTGCATTTTCAGCGATTTTTGGGGCTAGGGGGTGATCACAAATATTTTCTTAGCAAATTGGTATGAAAGGGTTGCATTTCTGTTGGTAAGTGTATTTTCCAATGTCAATCAGATTTGAAGAACGCATGCAAACCTTGGGTGTGAACAATAGTGCTGCCAGACTGGGCTCAGAATACAGTTAACAGTCAGTTTCCTCTCGCTTTCTGGGGCCTCGCCCCAAAAACCTCCACCAAAGCAGCAGCGCGTAGCCAGCCCCTGGTTATGAGGGGCATTTTTCCGGTAGGTGCATCAAATTCCCCGATCACAAGCAAAATTCCCGGTCGCAGGCAAAGAATCCGAAAAGGGCTGAATTTAACAACATAAATCTCAGTGGTTTTATTTTCCCTGATTTCCCCTCCCAAACATGTTTCGAGGGGGCACTTGGCCCCCTCTTGGGGCCCCCACCTGTCTACGCCACTGCAAATCAGGTATAATGATGGGTAGCAATCTGTTCATTTTTGGTGTAATTTTCGGGGTAGTTTTCAAACACCGGCCGCACACCCTACCCAAAACCAAAATGAGAACCCCCCGGCACTGATCGTAGCGTTTTCGTCGCAGTGTAATGTTAATGACTATGAGGCCAAACATTGTCTGCGAGCAACTTGCCTCAGCTGCCAACAGGCAGACCTCGATAGGAACTGCCCTTCGCTTGGCTTGGGCACGGAATCCTTGCAGTGTTGAAGAGGCGGCCATCGGATCTACAGTGAGGTACACACCATCTATTGATGACTGGAAGGTAATGCCTTAAAACAAGAGAAAAAAATGCCGAAGAGGTGGAGTTAGGATACATCTTGCTTTACACCACTCTTGAATCCAAAACCATCAAACTGCACAGTACCCACCACACACATCCTGCAATGATTTACTATGTGCTGATGCACCGAATCCTCAATCGAGCACTGATTAGAAGCCTGTGAAGGGATCACAGACCATGTTGCCACTCTAATTGACTTCAGCTACCATGCAGTCTATCCTTGGTCCTTTAACTGATAACGTAGGAAAGTTCCTCAAAGGAATGTCAGTTTCTCCAGTTCAGGCTTAGAGATTAACTATTACATACACTCATGGTAGGAACCATGCTTCGTAGTCACTCCATACACGTGCGCAAGTAGTTTGGATCAGCAACTTTGGCATGGTACGGACTTCCAAGATCATACTGGAATGTGGTGGTGGTGCGTGTGTGGGGGTGTGGTAGGTGGTGTGGTGGGTGGTAGTGGTGGGTGGTGGTGGTGTGGATTATGATGGTGATGGTGGTGACGACGACGACGATGACGATGGTGATGATATTGTTTTGATGACAATGGGGAGAAGGGAAAAAGGGTTTATGGTGTATGCTATTGCTCGGCAGACGGTCAAAACGTCATGTGTTTGGCCCCAGCTTAACAACCAACAGTCTCTTGTCTACCTAACCGTTTCCTATCATACGAGATTTCAATATGGCCTATGTCTTTAACATTTTAAATAAAACATTTAGAATGGACCATTTTTAACTAAAAAAAAAAAAACAAAACAAAAAAACCAAAACAAAAAACCATGCGATGTACAATTCTAAAGGGTTTTGTACGGTAGAATATGGTCCCTCGCTGTTCTTATCTATTAGACATCATGCCATACATTCAATCAATGTAACTTGTATTTGTAGCAATGTCAAGCAAGCGTTAGTTGAAGCTTAAACCACTTCTCATTATATTAAATATTCACCCAGTCATGTCCGAACGAGCTAACGAACGACAACCTTAAACGCGGCTTTACGATTTTTTTTCTCATTCTTCCCCTCAATATAATTAGAAAACGTCTTCCTATCTGATTGGCTGATGTTTATCAAAGACATTATGACGCCATACTATATAGATGGATATGCACTGGTATTATTTGGTATATCCACGTGCATGCTTTACAAATTCCGCATATTTTTTCACATCGCCCAGACCGGCCAGGCCGAGCAGCAGTTCTCATCTCCAGGATGACGAAAACGTGATGATACCCCGTGCAAAAAGGCTAGATTGCGCCGTCCCGTGTTTTCTTCGTAAACGACAAATTGTGATTCAGGGATTTGGAACACCACCCCGAAGTACAGATCCAAGAATGGGCAGTGGAGGATGATCATCTTAGATTCGCTTGAACCGATGCGTGATATTTCATATTAAATTAGTCTTCCCTTGATGGCTAAATCATCATATTAAATTTTAAGGCAGATACCAAAGCCAAATTGAATCTAAAAAGTATCATATAACATTTTAAACTTGCACAAATTCTATTGTGGGTCAGGACTAAGGCGATACGCCTGTGCTCATTAGGTTGAAAAATCGTGTTTTTTTTTCTAACGCTGCTAAAAACCGAAAACTATTTTTTTTGCCGCGTGAAAATGGAACATTGGGAATGAGCGTTGATGAATACCGATTCGGGGTAAGTGCTTTTTTTTTGTCCGTATCTTTGCTTTACAATTAAAGGACTTATAGTACGTCTTTCGTAAACAAACGCCCTCAAATTTCTCTATTTTTGAGATTTGAGTGTAGTTGTATTCGTTTGTAATGAACTAAAACCCCCTCAAAATGATTGAGCTGTAATATATGACAATGTGTTTTATTACTGAAGTCGGAGATTCCACTTCACATTGGATTAAGGTCGATTCCCTCATTGAGCCTTTTAGCTCTTTGGCTATTTATTTTCTTTTGGAATTTAAATTGGCGCGCTAAATATGTGACACTATTTAGCCATAATATTTCGTTTAAGAGCAAATCGGACAAAGATTTAATGTCAGAGTCCTTAAATTCATGTCGGCTGGCTTTGTTTTAAGCGTTTTCTCCTTTTTGAATTCAAAAAGTCACACTGTTAGGATGTTGCCCGTTTGTTTATTATAGCATAGGTTTGTTTGGTTGTTTCTTTTCTTAAAGCACTTACAGTCCAGTTTTTTCCAAACTCAAAAATGCCCATTTTGTATCTAAATTGCTCTATTGGGTAAGTCATATTTAACACCCCCTTATCTTACTCTTTGTGAAAAGAGATACTAAAGCATTTTGCGTCTTAAAGGTGTCGTTTTCCACTGTTTTGTTACTAGAAAAGCGGATCCATGACTTTTTTAGTAAAACAATGCATACAAATGGTATTTTTCGTGCAAATACTGCGTGTTCAAGCCTCTAGCCACTTTCAGGGGTCCTATAAACCATTTCTAATACAACCTGCACAAAAATTTCGATGAAAAATAGGGGCGCCCGTTTTGTTTACATTTTTGAAGAAATCCGCTGATAGTGGCTTTAAGCATTTTTCTTCATTCAGCGTCAGTAAATACTATATTTTGGCTATATTTTCACAATATTCTATCGAAGACCAGCATAATCTTTTTATATATAGGATAATTAAAAGCGCTTTACGGAATTTGTACCATACCTGCTCTTTTCACCCGGACAGTACCCCCAATAACTTAATTTCCTATCATTGTTTCTTTCTCTGGATTTGTTTCTGATTTGCATAACATGAGCTTCGTATAACAAATACAACACTATGATTTTATCCTGGTTTTTGACATCCAAAGACACTTTCAGTAGCGTACTAGTTTGTGTGTATTTAGCGATTGCAACATTAGATAGATCTTATATCTTTGGCAATCGTAAATCTTGAGGTATGGAGCGCACCGCCCATCCGGCGACAGAATGTTACTTAATGGACAGCTCCGTGCGATAACAGACGATCTTTTAATTTTAAAGGAAAAAAGTGTGTGAATGAATTTTCCTCTTTGTTTTAGTACAATTCTTCAATTCAGTATCCAGAACTTTCAGCATACAATTTGAGCTAATGTACGATTCATTTGAATGGTTCTACATTATGTCACATGAGTGATGAATGAACACAGGAATTGGAAAATGGATGCGTCAAGTAGTGCAGTACGGAGATAGAACTTTCATTGCAACATTGGCATAGTAGCCTTATAGATCGAGTGACTTTCACTCAATTTACCCTAGAGACTATTAAGTCCAGCTAATTCCACCACGATTGGCAGAGATGGACACCTGACCCCATTGGGTATGCCTTGGATGATATATGCAACTAACGCCCTATAAATCATTTAGGTTTGAAAGTAAGAAGAGCTAGACTATCATGATAAATTATAACCAGCGTATGGGGAGCAAGGATGGTTGAATGGCTCCAAAAGTTTTTGAAGAAAACAATTGGATGAATCGGACTCATCCTATTTTGAACACGGTTTAGTACATCGAATTTGGTTCAAATATCTCAAAATGGTTGCGATCTTTTCACGTATTACGGGCCGTTTTAGTATATGCCTTTG
The DNA here is from genome assembly GCA_023653785.1 of Ophioderma brevispina. NCBI lineage: Eukaryota > Metazoa > Echinodermata > Ophiuroidea > Amphilepidida > Ophiodermatidae > Ophioderma > Ophioderma brevispina. The sequence goes on from JAMKCH010021165.1 coordinate 144,743, forward strand.
TGCTCAACGGAATTCAAAGCGCGGGTGAATCTCTCTTTAAACTGCTGAATAAAATACCAAAACGGTTAGGTACCAAAACGGTCTGCAGCACACGAATCTCCTTCAAGAGTACGTTCTATTCAAACATGTGTGCACCGTAATGAGGCGGCATAAATATTATTTAGGTCTGCGGGTATAGATAAAGTTAGTGGTAGCCATGCTTGAGAAAATGTTAAGCTATCTCCGCTGAAACAGGTAGTCTGGCTACTTCTGACCTCTAGTTTTTGTAATACGTTTGCTCCAAGTGTCTAGAAAAAAAAATCCGAGAAAATTTCGGAACACTTTGCTTGATCAGTACGACCACTTATTGACAGGCCGTGTCGCAGTGAAGACTGCAAAGCGTAGGAGAGTTAATCTAAAATAGAATTAAGAGAGAACATTAAATACCTAGAGAATGTGAAAAATGTAACACGAGTTATGAGAGAATTGAATTAATATGAATTTGATATCGGAATATCAACTCGGAAGCCAGAGGTTTTTGAGATAGAGCTATATTGAAGAATATCACACCAATCTGGAATAACTGACCTTTAACTCGGAAGCCAGAGGTTTTTGAGATAGAGCTATATTGAAGAATTTCACACCATTCCGGAATAACTGACCTTTATTGAAAAAAGAATAGTCAATTGTTTTTTGCAAGCCATTCAATAATTACTATTCCTCTTGGTAGAATTATTATCTGATTTCATTTCATTTTTATTTGTGAGTTAGGAAATTGTGTGTGTTCATAGTTATTGTTGCCTTCTTTTGATTTCAGGTGATATTAAAGTCCGGAACTTATCCACATCAAACAATTAATTCTAATCAATTTAAGATTTTTCTTCTTTCTTGACATATTCCGGTACGCCCCTAGAGTAAAATGACTACGACCTGACGTTCACTGCAAAAAAAGAGAGGTGATTATTTGCTTCTAGATCTTGGAGCAATTCACCTTAAAGATAAGGCAGGGGTCCGCTCCGTGACAAAAGTGGCAAAATGGCTTTTAACGATTTAAGGATACATGGAAGTATTTTACTTAACAATGTATCCAATTTTAATTTGCAGTAAATAGTATTTAAAACAAGCAAGGAAAACATATTTAATTTCCTCTCCATATGCAAGTGCCTAAGCTTCAAAGTGTGGTGTATAAAAATGTTCTTATATTAATTGATCACTTTTTAAAAATTCGGACCCAACCCGAACCTCTATAGGAAAGTAACGGTATTATTCCTTTGTGTGTTTTTTCTTAGATCAAAGTTGTTCCATGCGCAACATTACTGTCAGAAGTCCATTAATAATAGTTGAAATACACCCTGTGGCCATTGTCTTATGACGTCATAGTTGTCACGTTGGAGAAAGTTTAAGGAGCCCCGAAGGAAACTAATGTGATAGCAAATTTCGAGAATATTTTTTTTAAAAGGAAATTGCTCAAGAAGAAAGGAGAATAAAAGGAACGAAAACAGTGCCTACAGGGATTCTCGAATAATAAATACAACAAGTATTTTTGTCTGTTTGAGACAAAGCAGATACATGGTACCTAACAAGGTCTTTGGTGATTATCTTCAATTAATAATAATTGCTTTAGAATTTTGACCATTGTTTTGTATTCTTTGGATTGGCCTCTTTTCAAAAAAGATAATTATACTCTTGCAGGGTCTACTCCAAAATTAAATTTTAAGAGTTATATGCACCAACATAATTGCCTCGTTAGATTGACAACTATTTAACGAATTAACCATGTTCCTCATTGTGACTGATGGAGAGCTTTCTCAACCCCCTGAGTTGTAACACCCGATTTTCAATGGTTATTAATGAGATACATGATGACAATCAGAAAGATGGTAAGGCGATCATGAATGAATATGTGTGGTCTATTTTGTTGGTTACTCACAGGTTATATCTTGTAATGAGCCAATGCGAGTTTCAGAGATGCTTTAGGAATACTAGACCTCTGTGGGTTAATAATACCCTTGGGGAAATAATGTTGGTAGTAAAAGTGATATGAGATAAGCCCTTTAGCTAAATAACGTGAATAAGAACCCGCTTTGTCTCCTACATTATCGCATGGGCCGGGACGCGAATTCATCTATTACCAGTACGTAACCCTCCCATATATATATCAAAAACAATACCCTCGTAAATATCTTCTGAAATGACGAAGAATCATTTCCCATTAGTGGGAAATTAATACTAGCGGTGATATGGAAATCAAGCGCGTATTATAGGACGCTGGTAAACCTTCTATAGTATGTTGCAAGAAAAACAATATTTCCTTGTTCATCATTGGGATGTGGTTTTACTATTTAAAACAATTCAATCCACTTGCTTTCCCCATTTAAGTCAATAAAAGCCTGTTTTGATTATTCTAAGGCCACATTAAAGTAATAAAAGTCACAAAGATTTGAGAATTTTGGAATTACATTTAGAGAAACACAGCAATACAGTTTTGAGAATATTCTAAGACAAACGTTGCTATATCAGGTTTCAGTTCTGAATGAGAAATGCCAACAAGCATCGAAGTGTAATATGTTTCAGTAATAGATTGCTTGTGTCGTATAGTACAAGGCACTGTCCTTAATATGAACTATTTTATGTTTCTGACCCAAAGTTAGCTCATCAGAATGATAATTTCCTCAACTGCTTGAGCTAGTCGAGAAAACCAAAGCTAGTTGAGAAAATCAAAGCAAAAATGTACGAAACCCGTATTCAGAAATGCTACAAAATAGGCACTGAAAAACCTTTTCGTATGGACAGGGATACATTTGAATGGAACTATAAACAGGTTGGTTTTTCAACGCGATGAAGATGAAGATGGCAAATTCAATGCTGGCTGGGAACAATATTACTGATTAAAGGTACATTTTGTGGTCTTAACACCTCATTTTTGTTACTTCACTAGATATCCCCAAAATGTTTCCATATTTTCAGTTGATTCTGACCTTGCGTTTTGATGTTATGAACAAATATTTGTATCACAGCTTATCACGGTACATATACTATCTGTTCAGTTACGGACAGAAAATACAAAATTCCCGAGTAGGTCGAATTTCCACGCATTACTATACCTAGGTCAACAGTTCAGCAAATAATTCTTTTCAGGTAAATTGGGATACGACTAATAAATATAATAAAAAGAAAACGTAATACACGCAAAAGGTGGAACATCGCCGATTTTGATAATTGTTTTTAAATCGATGAGTTGTATTTTGGAGCCAAACTTCAAGAATATGTTTTTAGCATTGTACGCGACACTGTCCATGTTATGACAACAAAATGTTTGCATGTATTATGAGCTTGATCAGACATGATTTTGGCCCCCCAACAATTTTTTTTTTTTTTTTTTTTAATTTTAAAAAGTGGGTCTGCTAAGCCAGTTATACCTAAATCAACTCACAGACTGGATTGTAGTACCTGTGAAAATTAAATGTTAATTCGATGAATGCATTTATATATTTCGAAACAACGAAGATATTCAGACATATTTATTTATTTTATTAGTGTGAACGAACAGTTTCTACCTTTTCTATAGGTTGGAGGGAAATGGTAAAACTGTTGGAATCTATGATCTATTCACTTTTTGACTGCAAAACCTCAAATGCCTCAATTATGGGGGCACCGCCCTACATATTGGTTTAGTCGTCGTATCGAGTGTCTTAATGTGGAGCATTGTTTTACTTTACTATTTGTTTAGGCTAGACCACGTAAATTGCCAGGGACTTGTGGTGTGATAGAAACGGGATGTAGAAGGAGAAGGTATATGATTTGAATTTAATATTGCAATAGATCGGAAATCTGAAGAAAAATGGAAAAAACCTCTGAATTCTTAAGTGATTTGCGAGAGATCTTTAGCAGAGAAAGCTGTTTGAAGAGGAATAAAATCTGCGTAAGTGGTTTGAGCTCCGAGTGTGACCTATTTCGCGAGATGGTTCCAACCAGTTCAAGTGGCTAGATGTTCCGTTCGGCTTCCTTACTTGGTTCAGGGGTGTAATTTTTAATTAGTGAAATGGCTGAGGCAATCTAGGCATACTTTTTAGGTTTTGATTCTTCTAGGTTGTACACTAATACTATATATTAACATGTTTATTAATATAGGGAATATAGAGAATATGTGATGGAGAATACGTATGATTTATTTTGAGAGACGTCTTGCTTAGGTTGTCGCCTTGCGACCCCGAAACCTAAATGGAAAAAATCGCACATCTTACGTCAAGCCACGTTTGCGAGATGTCCACAATGGAAGAATCGAGTACTGACCCATATCCATTATGTGCAATTGTCCTAAGGCGCTGTTCTAGTTTTAAAGCTTGTGACTTCATGATATGTACATGATGCAGTCCCTTAAAATACCTCATCTACTCATACTGCTTTATGGAATATGGTGAAATCGATCGCATGATCTAATCTAGAAGATTAGCCCCTCAATTTGTGACCACGTGTGAAAGACTCGTGTAATCACTAATATCGCATAATACATTGTGTCAGTTATACCAAATAACATGGTAACCCCAGTGGTGACATTACATTTGTACACGCATCTGATACCTTCTCTACTGTGTTGTGGGATTATGGGGAAAGGTATTTAAATCCTTTGCATCTCAAATTTCTCCAATTTATGGGCACTTAAAGCACTCAAAAGGCTTCCGTGCTATGTTGTTTATTGTCTGCCCCTATCTAATTGACAATTTTTTAAGCTAACGTGCCTCGCTAATAGAAACAAAAAAATAATTTTGCTTTTGCTGTGGGCAAAGTTAGTTTTAAAAACCAAGAAAACGTTGTAATGAGAAAAAAATTAGCTCAATGTTGATATCTTAAACTACATTAGCGTATTTTGTTAGGTATTTGGATGAACCATGTCCGTGTAGATTGAAATTTGTGAGCTGAAAATTAAGCTATAACTGATCAATTTGAGATATGGGCCTTTTAGTTTCACAAAAAACAGTTTGTTTTGAGTCAGTAACATTGCGAATATCAATTTCCTTCCCACCCGATTTTCATACTTTCATTCCTCAACTTATGACGCCATGTAGTGACTTCATATTGCGAATCTTGGTTACTACAATTTGATGCCAATGAGAAATGAGTCAACTCCTAAGCTGTCGCGTGGTACCCAATTTAAAGGAATTAGATCCCAGTAAGGAAAATATATGCGAATGTTGGTACCGAATTTGTTTGCCAATAAAATGAGACTCTAAGCTATCGCGTGTACTCAATTTATAGAATTAGATGCCAGTAAGGGAAATCGGGGGGGGGGCGGGGTGGCGTTCGGTTCGAGATTTTTTTCGCGAGTACGTGGGCGTGCGCAGTCGTGTAAGCCGTGTGTTGCGAATTTGGGGTATTTTGGGTTGTCTTTGTCTGTTTTGTGGTTTGTAAAATTAATGTTAGATTTGCATACTTTACTTGGTATATTTTTGGTTAATATCGCCATTCTATTGTTTTAATTAATTAAAATTTTACATATTTTAAAAAGAAATGTATGCACTTCTGAATATTTAAAGCCACTCACATTTCAACGATTCCTGTTTTTTTTAACCTGAACTAATAATAATGATAATAAAAATTGTAATGGATACAGGTTGATTCAGAATGTATTATTTAAATCATGCTTACTGTAATATTGTAACGATTAATTTTTCACTATACTGAATTATGACATAATTTTTATCATATTTTTTGCTGTATTCTATATGAACAAATAAAGATCGATTGAGGATTGATTGATAATTCATTTCCATTCCAAACGATGGGGAAATACGGTCACGGAAAGGGGCACCCACAAATAATTCTAAAAGGTCCAGCACCCAATTATTGATATATATAATTCATTTGGTCTATTCTTAAAGGCACTATCAGTTGGATTTGCTAAATCAGAAAATCGCAAAAAAAAATCATCAACAATCTGATGTTTCCATGTCTGACAAGTTCAGGTGTCCTAACATACCTGCAAGTGATAAGACGAGCAAAGTAATAAGGCCAAAATGTGATATTTTAGTCATTACTGTCCGAACGCGACGGACACACTAACAACACGTATTGAATGGAGATTCGGATCTTGAACCTGCTTTTTCTTCATTTCTGTCAATTTTTCAATTGCGAAAAGATAAGTTATGACTCTGGATCCTGAGTGATAGTTGCCTTGACTCATAAAAGCCATGTTTTTAAACTGTATGTGCAATCACTGTGGAGAAAGCGGCAAAAATGAGCTACTTTTCAGTTCAATGGGCACCCCTAATCTAAAACCGATCAATATTGTTAGTTTTTTTCAAAATAACGTAAATGTGCAGAGTTTGCAGAATTATTTCCAATGGGGAAATGCATTTTCGGAGGTAGGGCTACCAGGAGCACCCCATCACTAATGTGGGTAATACCTTATCCATTTGCGTGGTTAAGAATGTAACTATACGAAGTGTGACTTCCGTCATTTATCTTGTACTTGTGTAAATTTTAAGGATTATACGCAGCATTCATTCTACCAATGAAATAGGCCTAACCGTAAAAGTATAATTTATAGGCCCTATTAAAGATGGTCTAATTATAAGCCCATGGATCTTGGTTACATAGGCGGCCTAGGTCATTGCATATCATTGCGGTTCGGTTGCCGGTCATCATGATGTCTCGATTGGTTTTTCTTTTTGGCTCCATCCTACTATTCCAATTGCTCTTTATACAGTATGATTTTCACTGACACTATCCACATCAACGCAACCTTACCACCGACTTTTGACCTCTAAACCTAATTTTAGTTATGTTTCTATTACTGTTTTCTTTTGATCACTATTTACCTATTGTGGTTGCCAGAAGTCAGCTACTAATACGTCAAAATTGACAATATATTTAATCACGTTACTGTGTCCCGGAGTGAACCTGGTTGAGAAGTAGGCGTACAATTTAGTTCATAAGGTATCCTGTTGGTAAAACTTTTGCCTAAAAAGCTCAATTTTAGCCAACTTCGGATCCCAGTCGGGAAATTTCACAAAATTTCAGTTCCTAAGACACCCCTTGTGGGGACACAAAATTAAGTTCCCAGGCACCCAAGTTCGGAAAACGGGGCCGCACACATCCCCTACCTGAAAAAAATAGAGCCACTCCTACCGACGCCCGCAATCGATCTGCATTTTAACTGTTCACAAAAGCCCCCCCCCCCCATCGCCCAAGATGCCCGAATAAGTTCCGGAGGAACCAAAACCAAACCCCAAACCCCTCTCCGGAATAGCGAAAGACGAGGAGAACCGCCCGAAAATTCTAGTTACTCAAGGAGAGTCACTGAAACGATGGTGTGATTTGAGAGCCTGAGGGAAAATCACATGTTCTTGTGCGTAAGATTATGCAATCGCTTCAACAACGTCTCATCCATCGATTTCATTATAATGGTTATTGGTGTAAGAGACCGATCCTACTTTCCAGACAAAACAATAGGAGAACAAAGATAATATCAGTTAGATAATATTAGTAGATAATGTCAAAGAATAGCCTTATAAAGAACAGAGTTTCGTGTTCTTTTGAGAAATTCACCCGATCTCCACATTGACCATGCACAATTCAGGATGACTTCTGCACTAAAGCAGCGTATCGCGGTTTTGACGACATCTGAGGTTCCCTTTCGTGTATCGGCGGGGTGACGTCATCGGTTCACCTTACACGATTGTGTTGGTATCTGAAAGTCGTGAATATTAAAGGTACCCCACCCGAGTACAACATATATGATTTTCTAGTTTTTCCTAGGAAATTTGCCAAGTCAACATACCTTTTTCTTCAATCGGTATACCATTTAAGTGAGCGGTAAATGCGTCATTTGCGTGTGCCTTACAATAGCCCATAGGTCCCGTGAATTGTTTTTCGGTAACCGATACAACACCATACTTTATGTCCTAATATCATAATGGGAAGAGGGACAGAAGGGAGTCAAATTATTTTATAGAGGAGTGAGGAAACCAAAGAAGGTTCCTAATGATATAAAATCTTTAAGTTCGAGAGGGTATGAGTGGTTGGGGTGGAGGCCTGGGGAGCGGGCAGTGCTCCTTTTCCCTTCTATGCGGGAAACGCGTAAAGCAAATTATTTGCATGCGAGCACCCAGTGAAGACTCCTGCCGCTGAGGGTTTGGTACATTTTGTGGACCCACTTTGTCTGACCCTAATCCGAATTAAAGCCAATCTTACGGAATAACGTGCATGTGATACTGTACTAAATTTATCCGTAAAGGCTGACAAATTGCTGAGTCGGGTCAGGCAAAGTGGGGTCACAAAAATTATGCCCGCTCCCACGTATCAAATCATGGCGAGTTTTCCGCGCATGTCGAGTTTTCACGCGCTGCGGATCGAGTTAGTTTTCCTCGCCATATGTCGAGTGTGCAGCGGTGATATGTCGAGTTTACGCGCTATCTGTCCAGTTAGCCCTCTATACATAGGTTTTGTCTCTATATGGTGAGTTGACATTTAAAATCATGTCCAGTTTACGCGCCACGTATCCAAATCATGGAGAAGTTTTCCCGGCCGCATGTCGGTTTTCACGCGCTGTGTAATCGAGTTTCCTCGCCATATGTAGAGTGTGCAGCGTTTTATATGTCGAGTTTAAGGCGCTATATGTCCAGTTTGCCCTCTATAATGAGTTTTTGATTTTTTGCCTCTATATGAGGAGTTGAATAAATATGTCCAGTTTCAAATCTCGACATGATTTTTCTCAAACATGAGGAAAACTCGACAGATTTTTGGTGATTAGTAAAAAAAATCATGTCGAGTTGTGTCATGTTGAGAAAAAAATCATGTCCGAGTTTGTCATGTGAGAAAACAATCATGGCGAGTTTGTCAGTTGAGAAAAAAATCATGATTGAGTTTGCTTCATGTTGAGAAAAAAATCAGTTGTCCAGTTGCACATGTTGAAAAAAACTCATGTCCAGTTTTTAAAACTCGCATGATTTATTCGGACATTGATTATTGGGACATGATTATGAAATCGGCACCATAGAGTTCAAAACATGGATAGGCGGCAGCGACTGTAAACTCGACATATAGCGGGGGGTAAACTCGATATACAGTGCATGAAACTCGCCATGATTTGATACGTTGAGCGTGCCATACAAATGTACCAACCCTGCAGCCGCTGATGACAGCAAATGTGCTTTCAAACGAAATGGGCGGCACATTTCGTCTCAACACCCGGTCAAATAGATACAGAATGATTTCGGAAGTAGGCTGGATGAAGCCGGTCATATCTGGTGCCTATCCCACCTGTACAGCACTTGAAGGTTTTTGTTTTAATACCCGGAGAATTAATTGATGTGGTTTGTGTGGAGTCCTTACCTCCCGGTTTACAAACAAAAGCTCTATGTACTGCACAGGTGCGATAGCCACCATTCTTAGCCGACTTCATCTTGTCCAGCCTGGTAGAATTTCTACTGAACTTGACTCCCGACCGATCGGTGAGGGTGTTTGGGTGAAGGGGGCTCAATAGTAATGGATTACCATTGAAAAGGTACGTTTAAACCCTAGAGATTGAGTGTCTTACAAAGACGGAAAACAAATAATTTTGTTTCACACCGTGTTGCATTCCAAAAGCATGACAAGATTAAAACGATGTCTTTGCAATCTTTGTTTTAGAGATAGGGTAATAAATGAATAATTTATCGTTTCAGTAAGAAAATAATTCTGAGACTCTATCACGTTTTAATATTTAAACGTCCCCACAATTCGTTCAGCTAAGGTGGAGTCATTTACAAAAAGAAAAGTAAAAGAATAAGTAGGAAAATCGTGTCGGGAATGAGCATCACACATAATAATAAAACCGATCTTTACTTTTGTAAATGTAATGTAACTTGAAAACAAGTGTAATCACGGAATGGGATATTGGAGATAATAATTTCTCAAGTACAAACGGTAAATAAATATGCGTTGATATTTTATCCATCAAAAATTATCATAATAATAAGACATTATTGGCTGATACCTGTACTAGCCAATAATTGGGTAATACATCAGTGTTTTTCTTCTGCTTTATAAATATTGTTATCAAAATACAAAGTTAATAAAGATGATAAAGGTATTTAAGTACTATTTTAACAATGAAACTATAGTTAATGAAAAAGTTACATTTGTTTAATGTATAATACAATTCTGCTTGGAATAACAATATAAACAGTCATATTTTTTTAGATCCATTTTATTCTTTGTCCAATGTTCTTTTAAGTCATAAATTTATTATCAGAATACTAATAAATATATAAGAATTAGTTGCATATAGAAAGACAAATAAATAAATTAAAATATGCATTTACGAATTCGCCTAAAGATTTCGAGTCAGGCTCGCGTTTAACTTAAAATATGCAGCAAACCTTTTTAATTTCTTATTTTCCAAGAAAAACTGCAAAAGGCAATTGTTTGCAAGCAATTCCGAAGAGAGAAGGAGGAGATGAATAGATCAGATAATTATGTAGCCAGAGGCAAAGTGTATTGAATATTTTTTTTTAAATTTAAATATGACGGAACATATTTTTATCCTTGAAATTTGATCTGAACTATAACCAAGCCAGTAATTTGTAAGACCAATATTTTAATGAAACCAGAGGGTAATCTGCGAAATGAACGGAAGCATAAAAACCAGGGTGATTTAAATTATCATTACACTGCTAAGACAAATTCTTAGAACTTGAGTTCTAGAGATGTTACGTTGTAATACTGCAATATATAATAATAAGGGACATAATGAGATTTTCGAAGGATACAAATTTGCCTGAATTTTCACTTGACTGGTTGTAGAATACCTACCAAGACACTCACAAAGGTTTATATAAGTAGAGAAGAATAACCAAAACTCAAATTTTGAACTTGCAACATGATGTCCTAATCAGCTAGATAGGGATGCATGCTTGCATTTTCCGACAACATAATACTAAATTTTCTTTAATGTACTTATTAAGACGTTGTTTTTAGCTTATTCATGCGCTTCAGATGTGATTTAATACTTTTATAAGAATTATAAATGTACAAAACATTCGATTTTTTTTCTCACATTTCTGCGAATGCCTTCGTGCCCCTTTAATGCTAGTAAAGTATTTAGTCCATAAAATATTCAATATAATAAGCTTTTAAAAGATAATCGAAACTAAAACGAAATATGTTGATGTGTGGGGTATAGGTGTGTGTGTGTGGGGGGGGGGGTGCGTGTGTGTGTGTGTCTGTCAGTGTTTGTGTTTGTGTGTGTGTAAGTAGGTCACTATGAGCTTTGACATTGTACCAAACAATATATTAATGGTGCATTTCGTGATCGTAGTAAATCTTTAGTTTATGATTCAACAGATTCCCTCTTCTTCAACTCGCACAACTTCTTCCAGATACATCGACTCTGTACTCAAAAATGTTAAAGAATGAAGCTCAACTGTTATAATGATATGGAAAATCCTCAATTACATTGAGGTGATGTTAGGGGACAAGGCTATGAATCTCAAATGCCCTTTAGAAAACACCACATTTCAGTGGTTTGAATAATTTCTACTACCAAGACACATGAGGTCATTTATATAAACATGTACAAGTCAATGATCTTGTCCCTGAGGATTGTATAATTGTAGCTCTCATATAGTTGGTGTTTACTACTAGGAATTTTCTTTTTCAGTTCCTCCGTTGGTTTCCTGTTGAATTTTAAATTGCCCGTAAAATTTCAATTGGAGGACAGATTGGTTGACTGGTAATTTAATGAAATATGATCAAATTAGGACGACACGCTCGGATGAGAGTAAAGAGATGGTTTTTTTGAGATTAGTTTTCAACAGTAAATTTGGATGTGATCATTCATATCTTATTCACAATATATAGTTCACATAATTTAAAATCATATCATTGTATTTCAGTTACATTGAAAATAGTTTATTTTGAAATTCAAAACTAACAGGCTCAGTTATAGATACATAAAACACATCACAAAAGTACCATTTTGTATGAACATAACTTAAACCTTTGCTTTAAATTTTCCAACTTAAAGACACTATCAGTGATTTGCTAAATCAGCAAATCGAAAAAAATCATCAAAAATCAGATTTCGACGTATGTAAAAAGCAAAAAAATACAGGTATCCTAACATACCCTGCAAATGATAAGACAGAAGAACATACTAAGGACAGAATCGGATATTTTAGGTATTGGCCTTATTGTCCGAACGGGACCACTTACTACAACACGTAATGAATGGAGAAACGTATCGTGGAACACTGGCCGTTTCTCCTTTTCTTCAATTGCCTACAGTTGGAAAAGGATACTTATGAGAATTCTACAGACTATCCTTCACTTTGAAGTATTCCTGCCAATTAAAATATTTTCAAATCACTGATAGTGTATGTTTTAATTAGCAAAAAAAACCAATGATATACAATCTGCGCATTTTGACACTAATTATAGCCCATGTTATTGTATTGGTAACTGTAATGAAAATATATTTAGAATCATGGTAGTTTGGTTCTAGAAGAGTCAACATAATAGTGACCATAAACCAAATTGTCAATGTCGACAAGATTAAGAGAGGATACGTGATCCAGATAATCATAATTTGTCTGAAAATGTTGATTTATAGGAACAATGAAACTTGGCCCACTCAGGCCTAGAAACCGACCATTATTCCTTAAGGTTGCCCATCACAAATGCTGATATAAAGTACGTATAGGCAGGAGTCGATAGACTACAAATTTACAACAATTATATAAAAAACAAAGAAATAAAACAAGATTTCCGTTATTATATCAAAATAAATTTACAATCTTTGGTTGAATCTTGGCGTCACGAGTTTGAAAATTGTTCTCCCTAAATAAGAGCCGAAAATAATGAAAAACCAGCAGTCTTCAGATCTGTGCTAGATCGTAAGACAATACAACCACACGGACCGATTGATGATGAACAAGGCGCCCGGAAAATGGCCAAACCGTTGTACACGGAATGTGAAGGCAGGAAGGTTATACAGTTATTAAGTTATGGTAATTACAATCATTATATTTTTAATTGAAAGAGAGGGGGTCTCGTGCCAGTGTATTGCTACGCAGCGGGTATTAATTGTGTAACTATAAATATATCAGTTCACTTTCACCGAGTCTGGATGGCATCATTGAATAGATTAAGATTGATAACAATTGTGAATGTCTTGAAAACAAAAGGTTGGCGGAATGACATTAAGGTAAACGATAATATTTTATGGGACGATTGTCAAAATAAGTGCATCTTGTTGCATATGAACGCATTGTGCAAAAATATAAGTCCTGGTTTCCGTTAACGTAAAGAACGTGCTTCAAAATGTATTTGATTGCATTCGCTAGCTAAAGGTATGATTTAAGCAGGAAATAGTGAGCGCAACGGAAGTTGTCCATTGTATCAGCTGTTGAAAGTGGACATTTCGTGATATAGTCTCGTCCATCGGGCTTATTCGTAAACAAGTATAGATTTTTTTTATATCGGCTAAAACGTTGGCCACAAATATTGTATGAGGTCCTGAATATTGCAGAAGGAAAATTTTATTTTTTTTATTTGATACAACACACGGGTCTATGGACACTGTGATACAAATATTTGCTAAAAACATCAGAAAACACAATCAGAATCAGCTGGACGTTTTGGAAACATATTTGGCGTCTGAAACAGCTATATTTTTCTCATTTACCATCTTAAAGCTAAACGATGAGTGGTTTGGATGCTACGAACGAAAATGCATCCCATTTTGGTCGACCAATATTAATTTTACACAATTTAATACAAAATCACGATTTTAACTCTCACATCAAAACTGATTAAAATATCGACACGAAACTTTAGGGGTTTGGGGATAAATGTCAACCATGCTATATAATTGATCGGGTCATCCCCTTTAATAAGATTATCACGTTTGACTGCCTTCTTGCACGCTAAATTTCATTTTTTTAGAAATTGTTAAAAAATACTGAGTATAACACCCGAAAAAGGACTGAATGTGAGTTGACTCGACCGTAATGGTATTGACCCGACACAACGCGTGTTTGCCTTAATAACACTCTAATACGAATTTCAAACAACTATTGCAAGGTGTTAAATCTGATATTCGAAAAAAATAGTTTGTTTAGATTAACTTGACAAGTTCGAAGCCGCCTTACAATGATCGCTTTACTACTGAGTGTGAAGTCATAATTCATTGACTTCCTTCCTTGGCCTTTTCAAGATAGTTGAACGCATGATTAGCCGATTCTGTAAACATGACGGAAACGTCGATTCCTATCTTTGAAAAAATATATACCCCTGCACATTGTGTATTGGTAATTTGTGTTTTCTTGCAATGACCGTATTTCAATTACGTACGCTCTATTTGTTGTGGTTAAATCAATGTCATAAGTATATGGTTTAAAATCTTACGTGTGTTCTAACACTATAATGATCTATCGAGTTAACAGGGGGTTTACTAAGAAAGGCGTCACAATGACGTGGTTTATTCAGGCGCGGATCCAGGGAGGGAGCGGAGGGGGCGCGCGCCCCCCGGCAATTCTGCAAATTCTTGCAAAATCTGCCATTTTGAGCTATTTTGGACCAGTTACAGCCTTTCAGCCCCCCGGTAACTTTTTTATTTATTTTTTTTTTGTTTTTTTTGTCTGACATTTTTCAAATACTGATCCGCCATTGTTATTGATTCCATTTATAAAGAATACTGTCCTGTACAATATATTAGGGTTTTTCCCAAAATAATATTTGAAATTCCCAAAACACATATTCGATGAATGTATTTAAAATAGTCATTAGAAATACATCGTATTGAGTACAACTATGCTTCTTCTAAGTCCAGTGGTTCTCAAGATTTTCACCCAGATTTTCGCGAGACATCTTACACTTGCACGTTTTATATGTCATTAGCCATAGGCAAAGTGTTATCTTAGCTATAAGATGCTGTCATGAAGGTATGTCTAGAAAGGATATTAACACTTCAGTTGTGTTTATTCATGTTCTTTTCATTAAGTAAATTCCAATAGACATAATCTTACAATATGTTGCAATTCCTTTTATCTCGGAATATAAAAAACATAGTACGCATATATTCGATGTATTGTAAAAAAAAGATTTAGTAGTAAAAATAAGTTAATTTTTTTTTAAACTGTCTGGTAAATTATGCAGCACTTAATTGTTAGAACCGTCCTTTTATGTCCTTCTTTTAAAATAAACTACATTTATTTTTTTTATGAATATAGACAAAAACAACGTTATTATTGCACTAATTTGTGTAAGAATCAGGGACGGTGCCAGGGTAAAATCTTAGGAGGAGCGAAAAATTACACGAATAACTTATATCGGTAAAAACCACAATTTATTGCTTCAAACCTCTGTTTTTTAATTTTGGAAACACTTAGTTAGGGGGTGCGACCGCCCTCCTGCCATCCCCCTGCCCCGCTCCGCCCTTGCACCGCTCCTGTGAGAATTCATGATTGACACAACCACTTTCATACGAATATTGGTGCGTAAAGGCATGAATAAGCTTTTCTAGGCGCGATATCTGAATTTGAGATTCTTAAGACATTTACTGGTACGCTATAGTTCTGGAGCCCCCAAAATATTATGCTGATTTATTGGCTCCATCTTTTACATTCTACGGTCATTATTTATAGAGATATTTTGTCGAGATAGTTGATTGTTAAAAACATCCAAAATGTGCCGTACGTAAATACAAAAAAAATAACGTGAAGATACAAGCTTTAGAAAATCCAATAGTTTAATGGTGGACTTTCCTAAGATTTATCAACAAGAAGCAGAAATGGCCTTGGAAAATAAAAGAACACGTATATACTTACTGCTATACTAAAATTGACTGGTAAATCACGTACTATTCAGCGAAAGTCGTTTGTTTTATGATTTATTGTTTTGAAATACAAGTTCAACTCAATAACATATGGGATGACAAAAATAAGAAAAAAGAACAAAATTAAAATGGCAGCGTCTCGAATTTATAGACATTGTGAAAGTCTTTATTTCAAAAATGAATAGTACATATGAGGGGAAATTATTTTTTATAGTAAAGTGGACTCAGATTACGAAGACAGGCCAAGACAAAGTCTAGGAGATTAAAGAGGCGGGGGGGGGGGGGGGGGGACAGCGTTTAAGGACGTCTAAGATAGAGCATGCACGTACAGCCATTATAGTAATTCATAATAATTACGCGATCAGGCTGATGTAGTATACAGATTTTAATAATATTTTATTTGGACAGATTGTATTAGTCAAATGATTCAAAACGACAATATTATGGTATCAATTTAAATTCAGGTACAACTGAGACAAATACTGAAAAACTGTTGAAAACTGTTGTTTAAAGGGTTTTAACAATTTGCGCCGTATTCCAGAACTTGTTCAACTAAACGCGATTTCAGCTTAAAACTGCCGTCGTAATTTAAATTGCGTTTAATGCCAAATAACGCGTTTTTTAAATATTGTCAACCAATTTTCTTGCTTAAACAGAAGCTTTAAAACACGAGGTATACCTCGTCGTTATAAAGACGCTAAATGAGTATATAAAAAACCCGGATTGTGTTTTAATGGTTTGAGCGCCACAAAGTGCATCATGGCTTTCCATAGCTTTTAAGCTGAGCACAACATGGGGCGCGAACGAAAACGATATGCACCCTTGCCTGTTGTCAATGGGACAGTGCAATGGGCCGTGCACTTGACGGATAAACACACACTAAAACACTCTTTTAAACTAGCACCTGTACCTATGTTAAAGTTCGATGCATTTTGGCATGAGTTATAAAATTGCCGTTTTTAATTTTAAAATCCTTCATGGAATTGCGGTTACTTAAGCGATACGTTATCTCACATATAAACGTTCGATTAGCTTAAAATCGCGTAAAACACCTTTCTTGGAATACGGCCTTTATCTATAAGGGAAAATGGGTGATTTTTTGACAATGAATCACACCACTAAATAACTCCCCATGCATAAACTTGTGTACAAAATTACCTCTCATTAAACGTCATTTTCTTGGCTATAAAGCGACTGTTCTTTTTGTTTTAAACTAGATTTTTTGGGAAGATTAGGATCATACCTCTTCAACGAGATTGAAAAAGTCATATGATGGAGGCTCATATGATTTTTCATGATTTCAACACGCCCACACCTACTTAGAAATTTTACTAGAAGTTAGAATTGCACAGTTTCCCAAAAGCCTCAGAAATCATACAAAAATGGCACAGACAAAATCATTTTACTCAAATGGTTTGTTACTAGTCCAAACATTGTGAGTAATTTTCGACAAAAGAAAATAGATTTTATTTAAAAGGACCCAACCTTATCACATGTTTTACTCCGCATTAGGGTCCATTTCAGACCCTACTCTGTTTTGGCTTTGACGTCGTCTGCAACACCTAGTTTATTTAGTGTTTAATCCATATGCACATAGCCTACCTCAAAATTAACAAATACCAGAATGCATATTGCAACGATTTTTTTTAAAATCTATTTGCATTAAATGGAGAGTACATAAAACGATAAGAAAATCGTAGACAGTAACTTTTTCGATATTCCCAAGTATTTTTATAAAGATATAATTAGAAGTTGTAGGTCACAAGATGTGTTCATAAAATTTTGTTTACCGAGCCATAAAACAAAATAATTCCATGTTCTACGCTCGGGAGCATGCTATGAATTCTGCAGGCCTATATATCTTAAAGCTTATAAGAACAAAATCACTCCCTTCGACAGACGGTTTACCCCATCCCAATCCTTCGACACTCATTCAAAAACACCTCTTTTAATTGTCTGAGTTGAATTGCGACGCGCAGCTATATTTTAAACTAGTAACAGAGTAACCGACGGCTTAAATCCACACATGCATTTATAATGTGCGGAATATTACACGGTTGTAACCGTTGCAAGCGAATGATTCTGTGACGCAATTCTTTCGAAGCTAGCCCCCCCCCCACTTTCAAGATGACGTCACACGAAAGACCTGTAACGAATTTTTTTTTCAACGAAATACCATCAGCTCTTCCGGATGTATTGAAAGCATTCCACAAACATCTACGTGAATTTCAGATCATCGTTAGGAACACCCTACGGCTCTCCAAAACACATGGGCAAAAAAAATATACCTACTCAAATTGGGAACACTTGCCGCCCAAAAGAATTGGCCGTTCCTAAAGTATTTCTTACATATGCAATTGTTAATCGTTACTTTTCTTCAATATACTCAGAATAAACTTGATAATAAATGTATTCAATGATTGCTACCATTCCAAGCCTTTAATAAGTTTTTTTCTTAAGTTGAACCGCTTTAATAATTCGTACAGCCATTTCAAATCATCCTGAATGTTAGTTCTTACAAGATTAGCCTGGGTGGTCAATGTGCTAAATCGACCCAAGACCTAGAGATGCGACAGGTGCCACACTACTGATGACCTCATCTACTCATACAAGATTTCTCATGAATTAATTGCCAATCGGCAGAGGCACAGAGAGTCGTTTGGGCAGAGAGTAAGCCCAGGTTTTTTTTTTTCCGATGTAGTATCAGCTCTCAATCATTATCAGCGCATGCTTGGTTGGGCATATATACTTCTCCCGGAGATACTGAAACAAATTGCTAACATGTCTTCTTTTTGCTGCATCGTCAAAGATTTCTATGAGAAAGTCTTTTTGTTCAGGAAAATAAAGAAATGGTTAATGGTCACAATGGCTAATACAGTGAGAAACTATAACGTCATCAGGGACGTCAGACAAAAGACTGTATTTGTTCCTACAATTGTTTTCGCCATTTTCTCAAATTTGTGTTGTGAAGTACCTCCGTTTACCTTTCTGACCCTGCAGCCTCACCCAGGCAATGTGTACCCTACTTATTTAATCCCTAGAGGCCATTAGATTTGTACGTTTGTACTGTGTGCATGATATCAATTTGATGTTCAGAGCCATTGGTGCAACCGTGTTCTCCTTTCAGGCGAAGGAAGTGACCCGCCGAAGGGTCACTAGTGTACAGTTAGTCCATGAGCGAGCAAAATTTTTATGTTATCGTGAAGGGGACAAAACGACCGTAATATGCAGCAATAGTATACCATGGCCTACACAAAAATACATGATAGGCTCTTCTGGAATGTAGCTATAACCAGGAAGGGGAACCAGTTTTTACACGGGGGGGGGGGGGTTTAAATTGTTCAATCATGTTTTTGAAAATATACACATTATTTGTCTGATCATATGGAATCTAAAAAAGGTATACTTTGTACTAACTACAGCCAAAGTTTTAAAAGTTTTGGAGTTATGCAAACCGCAAAAATCAATAAAGGGCCATTTTCCGTTGAACAGGGGTCAAATTTCAATAGTTGCTCTTGTATTGGATAAAATATGTGGCATATTATTGGTGGAGCTCATAGGATTAAAATAAGGAGTAGTTTTGACTGTCTAAAAATGCTTAGTTACCAATGTATGGGTGAACAAAGTTCTACTTCCATTGTATTCCAATGGAGCTTGACCTTGTTTTCTCCCTATTTGGTAGTAAAGCATTTAAAACACTCACAACTATTCCTTATTTTAATCCTTTGAGCTCCATCAATCATTTGCACCACTTTTTAACCAAATTGGAGGGCAACTTTAAAAATTGACCCCTGTTACAACTGAAAATTAACCTTTGACCTGTTTTTTTTTTCTGTTTTTAACTTAACTCCAAACTTTGGTTTTTAGATAAGTACAAACTATACCTTTTTGGAATCTTATGGTTGGACAAGTGATGTGGCATACTTTCCAACACACCATGATCATTTTAAAATGTTTGACCCCTGTGTAATCCATTTTTTTTTTTGTTTTTGATTGTCCTCCTACCGGTTATAGCTACCATTCCAGAAATGCTCTCATGCATTTTTGTGTAGAAGATAGTTTTACATGATTACGAATAATAAGTATCGTGTTGTCCCCTTTCAGGTGATAAATTGGCTAAAATTTCCGTGATGCTTAAGGACTAATTGAGAAGAAGTTTCTTAGTACTCAGATCACTAGAAACATATTCAACCTAGTACATACTGAAATGGAAGGCCATTGCAAGTACAGTAGTTAAATAATTTAGATGATTACAATACGTGTCGTTTTTCAGAAACAAAAAATTGTCAAAATATGCCATTTACATTAGTGACCACATGTGTTAGGCTGTTACGTACTCGTATGTATTGTACATGTCAGGGACAACATTTTTCAAAAAACACCATCGAATGTCATGACAAAGACTAGACATAGTGTTTGAAAATCTATGATCCGAGTTGACCAGAAGGAATAAGCCATGTATTGTCTTGCACTATGAATAATGCAATCTTGATTCAAGGCACACTTCAGGATCTTCATAAGCAATGTGGTTATTACAAAAAATAAAATTTGTTTTAGGATGATTGATAATCCGCAGATCAGACAAGATAAGATCACGGAAAAGCATGCGTATCGTACTGGTGAGTCACATATGAATTACATTTATGCCCCAAAAACTGTCTGAAAAAAAAAAACGCTTCAAAGAATGTTATCCCGGCAGACAGTTGAGATATGACAAACATTGACGTTTATATTTGGTGTATGTATCGTCATGAGATATAGAGATCGCTGCATGTTCAAAAACTGATTTGAAATAAAAATGTGTCTTAATTACAACTTTTTTTGCCATGTGGGCGATATTGGAATTGTAGAATGCAAATAGATCAGAATGTGAAGTATTCGTTTCGGTTTCAAAATACGCATACTCATTTATCACTTACGATCCATAAAAAATTACGAGAATGTGACGAACGTGATTTTAAAAATACACCAAAAGTTCAAATTAGTTAATATCAGATTGAAGCAGAGTTCCAGTCTCAAAACACTTGCAAAAATGAAAACTAACACCGTCATGATTGCACTTATAAATTTCTCAAAAATGTTCTAAAATGGTCAAAACAAACCAGGATCCCGCTGCGCTGGGGGATGACACACGAACACACGTTAAGAGCTCATCGTGTTGGCTGTTTTAAAATGAGAAGAAAAAACGTCTTAAATGACTCCCAAAATAGCATTAGGATCCAGTACATTACTCATTTTGTATCTATTTTTTTATTTCAAAAAAATTAGTGCGGTATTTTTGATCTGAAGATTGGAGTATGGTGTAATTGACATGTTTTATGTTATATTTCGTTTGTTTTTTAAATTTCACCTCAAACAGAGGCGTAGTACTTCCACAAACATTCAAAAATACAAGTATGTAACAATACACTTAGATCGCATTTGTCGTGAAAGAAAATTAAAAAATCCATAAAGAAAGCGCTGTTATTTGAAAAATGCCCTAGTGAAAATTTTACTTTAGAAATATGAGAAACATAACCATGTTTTTAGATGGATTTATTTTCACCGACCGTATTAACATGTCCTACTGTAATCACATTAGAAATGGGCATGGTGCCTGTTTCGCCCAGAATGTACCCTTTTCCACAATATTGACACACACATTATTCCTTTGAAACTTCACTTAAAGGGATTAGCAGCGATAATGCGAGAGAATCGACAAAAATGTTGAAATGCATTTTTAACTTATAAAGTGTGTACAATTCCATATAACTGCTTTAATGTAGAAAACAAACCACCAAATAGTGAAAAAAATGAGGAAATTTGTCATACCGTCTCCATACAGACATACAGTGACGACGTCTCAAAATCTACACTAAACAGCTGATTGTGGTGTACACCAGTACAGAATAAACAAAAATCAATAATGTTTGTGTTTGAGGTCAACTGTATTGATCTTGGTGCACAATATCACGCTGAAAATCGGTGATATTTACCGGGAAAAGCTTTTTTGATCTCAAGTCGGAATACACTGATTTCAAGCCAACCACTTGCAGGTTATGTTCGCATATCCATGCCAGTAACAAAAATATATAAATATATGAATTTTTATTATTTTGTCGATGTTTTGGATTAGCAAATCGCTGCTAATTTAATTAAGGACCTACCGAATTATTGGTGTTAATCGAGGTTTACATTTTAGTGAGAAACAATCATTCATGATTAGTTTCACGGTGATGAAATCTACAGATTAAAAATGTTCTGTTTGGAAGAGTAAGTAACTTTGGTTTGCGGACCGTATTCTTCTACATATAGTGGCTGACATGACACAGTTTATATGTGTTACGTATTCTCAGTGTATGGTTAATCTATATCTTCTGCGCGTTCTTTTTTTCCAAGACAACGTTTGTCCCCACTAAAGACTAAAACGTCCTCTCTTCTTCAAAACATGCACTGGCACTTCTTCTTCAGAGCATCGCAAACTCGTTTTCTTACTTTGTGTAATTCTTAAAATTAATAGCGTGTGAATAAATAACACTAATGTATGGATTTGTTTGCCCCAGAAATTAGAAGCAATTTTCTATGGAAATATTTTGCTTATAAAATATTCTCATAACTAATAATTTGTCATTTGTATGGAGTAACACACCCCATTGAAATCAAATGAATTAGATTTTTTCAAGAGTCGAGCATAACGAACGCCTTGTGGTTGCTAAGCTCCAGCAGCTATTGGACACACACACGCGCGCGCGCGCGCTCGCACGCACGCACACACACACATACTCGCAGTTTTTCTGTACAACATTTACTGAAGTGAATATAAACTACACCTTTTCTATCCTTACTAAGTCATTTCATCCTTGTTAAAAACCTTCTTGTTTTATTTGCATCGACTCATAAATCAATCATCGAGGCAAATAAATATGCCATTATTCAAATGGAGCACTAAAACCTACAATAGTTGGCGAGGGATTTTTTGGGTATTGGTGTATATTTGTGCAAGTATATACATGTACACGTTTAAATACCTCTTATCTGGTTTGACAGACAAAACATCAATAGGGTCGATATTTGAATGACTTGAGGTGCGAGGTACAAAATTTATCATAGAGGTATATATTTATATATTCAGCCAATATTGACAAACTTGCTTATATCACTTCGGAAGTATTGTATTTTTCGTTTACTTTTTATAGATATTTATAAACACATGTTTCTAACATATATAAACATAAGTTAATGTTAAGTAAATATATAAATACCGAGTTTTTCTTAAAAATCACATTTTTGTCATTTTGGTTGACCTAAGGCGTCATCATGACGCCATTGAACATCATATCAAACATACGTATGCAATTAGATAGGCCAGATATAGACCTATTTTATATCAAAAATACGTCGTTTGAAACATTTTAAGGAAATTAGAAAGGAAGGTTACAACCACCCCACCCCTTCGCACTTCACAAAATGGCTAGCCCAGACACTCACAAGTCATACATGAATAGTACAATCGAACTCGAATAATAACAATATCTGTGTTTTAATAGCTGGTTTTTCATAGAAAGAGTTACATTCGAAAAGAGAGATGAATTATATATCTCAAATATCATACCGCAAGACTAGAAGCCAAGACGTTGTATGAATCATATTTGCATATTCATGAGAAACATACGATACTTATCATCATCAGGAAAGACAAAACCCATTACAAAACAGCTCTGGGGGTTTGAGCTTCAGACATATCATTCGTAAATAGTTTGCGGCTATGACTATGAACCCTCATCAATTGCCGAAATTTTAGCTTTGTCAAGCCCAACGAGAATCAGGTTTAATTTCACCCAATTGCCGTAATGTAGACCCCGTTTAACAACACGATATCATCTCTGTTCCCTGAACCATTTCCAAAAAGGTCAGTGTGGTCTAATCTTCCAAAGTGTTGCCGCAATCTCCATCTATCCTGTAGTCAAGTGATGTCATCATTTTGATGACAACTCTCGCCGCGCCCTAAATAATGAACACTTTACATGTACACGTGGGAATGATTTCAGAACAGGCGCAGACGTTGAAAACATCCACAAACTGTTCTTCAAAGCTATATATATTTTGAATAAAAAAAGTAACGATTTTTTTTTAAAATAAGTTAAACATTTTCTATTTTGGGGGCAGTCGTTTATTGGAAGACCTTCGTATCATTCATGGACCCTGAAAAAGTCGTTAATGTTTCATTTTTTTGGGTCAAAATGTTAAAATTATACATTGCCATGATCATACGTAATCGGAATGAACAAAACATTTAAATGAGTCCAAACAAGCCTATTCGTAGGTCAGTGACTTTTCACATGGCTTTTCATACTGACAGCAGGTCATTTGGGAAGCCATCTCAGATTGTACGGTTGAAATCAGAAGGTGTATTGAGTCCATCCCACGATGCACCGGTTTGAGGAAATTTCCCTTCAAAGGTTATGTGATCCCACAAAAATCCTATTCTTAACACATAAAAACCCTGACTTTTACTCTCATTCTAGGCCACAAGGTGCTAGTACAGAGCTTAGTACTTAGGGATTTTTTGGCATGTTCATGAAAAGTCTTGTGGTTCTTAAGCCTCTTGAACACTCACTTTTTATCCTTAAGTGCTGACATGTGTTAAGCACCAAATAACGGCATAATAAACCACATTGCAATGAAGTATGGGCTTGATTCAAAACACCCTCTGCGTTGAAATGGTTAAAACCCACCATTTGAGGATGGAGATTTAGTCGGGCTGTGATTAAAAGTGTTTAATTCCACGGTGCTACTTAATTTATCACTCATGTAAAATACAGATTTAAACCATAAAATATTAATTAGATTTTACGTCTTTCTTAATTTACACAGAAATGTTTTTTTTTAACTTTGGAGGCATTTGCGACTTTATTAAGTGCATGCAACAAGAGATCTCACATATATAGGTGTCCCTACAAAAATTTGAGGAAATGTTCTGATTTTTGTCCTGATTGTAAAGCTCTCCATTCAAAAATATCCCAATCTGAAAAGGATGAGCTGAGCGAAGAGCCAATAGAAATGTTTTATTTGGGTACAAAAATGTGAAATTTAATTTTGTATAGGAGCAAATACGAAATTCAGGCAGATGTTTACATTGAAATATAAGCAAATCGAAATCACCTTTTTTTCTCTCTTTTAAGAGATTTTCTGTAGCATAATACGAGGTAAGAAATCTATTAATTGAGTGTCTAATCTATTTGAAATTACTATTTGACACAATATTTGGGTGCCTCAAAATTCTCTTGTTGAACCTTTAAGGCACTACAGGTTAAACGTCTCTTGAGCTCTCCCATCTATAATGCTGATCCCGCGTATGAGTCATTAATATACCAGGAGAAAGAGAGGAGAGAAGAGAAAAAAAAGTGACAAATATGCTCCACGATGGAGATCACAATTGCCCGCGGGGAATAATATTTCCTTTAAAAACTTTCACCTTCCCAGCCCTGGATTTTTAAAAAATGATTCGTGGTTATTAGGCCTTTGGGTTGTCATCTTTAAATAAACTCTTGCAACCTTTGAAGACAAGACGTCATAGATAATTCAGCTGTGTGAGATTGCTTCAAGGTTTGGTATTTGTGTGTATGTGTTTAGGTACTTAACAAGTTGTTACAAATAGCTCAACTGTAGCGAGGGTGAGATTTTAATCTTCAAGTGAAGCGACGCTTTACGTGGGTTATAAAAGCAAGTCTTTTCATACTTGGAGTGACTGATTTTTATCTTCACAATCCTGTCTCTTATCCACACCTTCACCATAACTGCTATATAATTTTAATTAAAGTTTGCGCTGATAAAGAAGGAAAAAGTAACATTTCAAAGAGGAATTTGTTTTAGTGTTTTGAATGATGACGACGACGACGACGATGATGATGATGATGATGATGATGATGATGATGATGATGATGATGATGATGATGACGACGATGACGAGGAGGGGAGGAGGAGGATAATGACAATACAAAAACTAACAACAAACAAGTGGTGGTATACACATCTCTTCGGAGGACATCATCCAATAATAGGGTTAATGTTTAATACTGATATATAACTGGTCACATAAATTATAATGAATAATATCTTATTATGGTAATTAAACTTTATTACCACAAATTAGGTAAAGATTTTAATCGACATACGTTTCCTTTATTGCTAACCACAGAACATTAAAGTAGCACTGCCCGAGAAAAAAAATCGTGAAAGTGGATCTAATGTTAAATAAAAAAAATACGTGAAATTAATAATTCTAATAATTAAAAGTTGTGACATCTGGAGTACATTTTCAATACTTAAGGAAATTTAAGTAATTGTACATTTTTTGTAAACCTGGAATCAAACATTGAGGATGCTGTTGAGTATAGCCGCAATTATTTTCCTAAGTACTGTGGAACCATGCCTTACTCGTTATTGTTACCAATCCACCATTTAAGGTAGATGTTTTAATCTACTTCTTTTCTGTGTGACAAAATAGAGATGCACTCTTAGGTTTTAAATAAAGAATAAGTAACACTTTATTATTGACCTTAAGAAAGAACAAGACTAAGAATTGAAGAGGACGTTTCTGAGACTGCAGTTGTCAAATATTCATAAGTAAAGTATAGTTTATGCCCCTACAAATTTTTAGTTTTCTTATGTATACACAGTATACAAAAATTAAGGCCCGTATTCCAAAAAGGTATTTCGCGCGATTTAAAGCTAAGCGAACGTTTATATGCGAGATAAACGTATCGTTTAAAGTTAAACGCCATATTAACTCCGCCAAAATGCATCGAAATTTAAACTAGGTACGGGGCTAGTTTAAGAAGTGTTTTAGTGTGTGTTTCCGCAAAGTGCACGGCCCATTGCACTGTCCAGTTGACAACAACAGTGGTGCATACCATTCTCGCCCAGTTGGTGTATCACCTTAAACGCTACGGAAAGCCATGATACACTTTGCGCGTTCAACCATTAAAACACAACAGGGCCTTTCATACACTCAAGTTAGCGTCTTTAAATAACGACGATGTTACTTGTGTTTAAAGCTTCTGTTTAAGCAAGCAAATGGTTAAAAATATTTAAACGCGTTTTGCTTAAACGCAATTTTAATTTACGGTGATTTTAAGCTAAAATCGCGTTTAGCTAAACAAGTTTCTGGAATACGGGCCTAAATGTTTTACCGAAGCACTGATAATATGATATGTGTTATCAGGTTATGGCGCCTAAAATTCAGTACCCCTGTGCAGTGTACCAGCCTTATTATCAAACTTTCTTCACTATAATGTGAAACTAGCTATTTCGCAAAATAAATAAATACAAGTGGAAGTTGTCTCTTCATAGGGAAACAAATCAAAAATCAATTGAAATATTTAAGAATAATGCCATAGAAAACAAGATTTAGGTTGCTTCTAAGGTTGTGCTTAGAAACATGCAATAATATTTTTAAAAGGCTTTTGTGTCACAAAACGCGTGCCATACCTATATCTTTGATTATTCAAAATACCTATTACGGGTATAAATTTGATCTTCGTCTGCACTATTTCTTTTTTATCGATTCTTGTAACTTTCTTACCGGAATCAAAATAGTCATACAGGCACGACATTGTTTGTTTTTCCCGGGGAATAAAGACCCTGTGCTAGCTCTTCCACGTCACTCATGTAAAGTTCTTTTCATACGTCGAATTCCTGTACTTCCAGCGTACCTTAAAGATCGTATCACCGTGAGTATCACGTAAGGTTGCAACACCTGCTCTAAACCTTTGTGCGTAGCATATCTCTTTCATGTAGTCGAATTACAAAAATGCCTGGAATGTTATTGACTGGTATACAGATTCATCTATTTGCATATGAATTGATTATTAACAAAACATATTGCTGGAGGATTTTAAGCGTCAACATATTCTCATTTTAAAGTTTCATTAAGGAGTTTGAGTCGTATATGTTTCCATAATTTTCTTTCAAACTTCCCATAAATGTGGTATATACCATCGATATGAAATGATCAGCTCTTTAGATATAATTATTGCAAAATAAACCATTTTCGCCGAAATCACGATATAATTAAGTACATATAAAAAACAACGTTTTAATGAACATTTCTTGGTATTGCTTAAAAGTTAGATCGAAATGTTGAAGTTATTTTTTATATAAGTTGCTCACTTACGGTGTTTGAGTTTTCTAACAAAACCAAAAATATATATGGTGTCTTCCATGACCCTTTTAAAGAAAATTCACTCGAAAATCGTCCCCTTTATTCGTTCCTGACGATAAACGAATTCATCACTTAGCGAAAACAATGACATAATCGAGCAACTCATGACTCGTGTGCCTACTGTCCATTATCTCTGAAAAGATTAGTTCAAATCCAACGTTTAACTAATCAAATTATAAACGCATTTTGTATACGCAAGTTCAAGTTCTCTTAGCATTTTACACGAAAAGATTGATTTCAGGCGAGATGTGGGATATTAATGTTAAGAAAGAGGGAAGAGTTACTATATCCATGACATTGTGGGTAAAGAATTTCCGACTTAAAAAAAATAATCTGAGACATCTGAGTGGTTTAGAATTCCGACTTAAAAATACTTTTAAATATATTTTTTTTTGAAGTCGGAATTCTAAACCACTCAGATGACTCAGATTAAGTATTTTATTAAAATCTGAATCTGTTCTAAATTTGAATGTATCTTTTCATAAACACAAGTTAGATGTATCAACATTTCCAAGCATTTATTTTCAGAAAATGTGACTTTTTGATATTTTATTCCATTTCAGATACAGGGTGTCCCCAAAAAAGGATATATGAAGAAAAATATAACCACTTGAATAAAGCGCAATAGTTTTCTCATGATTAATTTACATAATCTTTCCTCTATATCTCTGCGGATTTTCAGTTCCCATCTTACTTGTTTCCTCTTTTACCAGGGTGTGAATGTCAGGAAGGGGAAATATGAATGGGAAAAAGTAAGGAAGTAACAGTAGGATATATTCTGAGGCATAATTGCATGGGTTTTGCTATCTATATTGAAGAACGTATATGAAAGTGTCCTAAAATTTCTGTTTGGGTGGGAATATATTCTACATTTATGGTTCCAAAATAATTCCAGTTTCATTTACTGTTCAGTCCTAAAAAGAACCTCTCCACCTTTCACACGTTGTATGAAGCACTAAAGAGGCAATTGCATAACATTGGAAAGGAATGTAAACAACACCTGTTTGGAATGTTGGCAGCTGTCCAAGAATGTATGCTATGCAGCTGTTGCTACCTGGAGTACTAAAAGGGATTGATTTGTATAATAAAGTGAAAAGGTAGTTTTGCAATAATGTATAAGATGTTATTTTAAATTAATCTCTTTATGTAATTTTGAGACACTTACTACAATTTAAAAGATTTCATATAATTAGCTAATGCTTTTAGTTTGTATATAAAAATGATTAAACATTACATAAATTTCAAAAACACTTTCAAATAGTATGGTAAAATCAAAAAGATATTGGGCCGGATGCATAAAACAATAGTAATACTTATACGGGATAGTAAAAGTAAAAGAATTTGCTTGTCAAGTAAAAAGTAAAAAGTAAAAGAAATGCTAGATTTGGGATGCATAACTTTAACTTGTACTTAGTAGTAAAGGCTAGTACTGCCCTAGTACATTTATTAAGAATTCAGTAAATCCTTGTGATCAGACTATAGAACCCTTGTACAAAAGGGCCATTCAAATCGATAGATGTCCTGTGAGATATGCTCTCACCAAGTTATCTAACAGACTGCCCCAAGCTGTATTGACAATGATGTTTCTTTGTATGCCTTGTGCAGGTATGTGGAGGACCAACCTCACAAAGATTTGAATTAGACCTTCCTGTAAAACTCAGCCATTTTGCCTGTAGGTGTTTATGTTATCGACCCATATGTATTAGTATACGGCAATGTATCTCTGTAGGACTACTTGGAATTTCAAGCTCTACTAGGAAAACTCTAGTAATACTTGGTTTTATGCATACCAATGGAAGTATTTACTCACGGTTCGTTTCGTTCGTTCGTTCGTGTCCCAGTCATTCGTACTGGCTTGTGGTTGGGTGGTCAGGATTGTTCAACTGTGGGTAAGCTGATCCTCGCGTGTATCCATGATAGGACGCTCCTAACGATGGCCCGCGTTTTTTTTTTCAAGCTGGGGGCGGATTGTGAACAGTCAGGGGTTTACACCCTACTCATTCGACACTGACTGCGATGTACATGTACAGTTGTGACTCTTCTGTACACGTGACCCGACGGCTTACCTTCCCCTCCGAAGGACGGATGCTTTCATGATTCTTTACCCAATTCCAATTGAACCATGGAGGAGAGCTTTATCTGTATTTAATCAATACCTCGTATACGATTAAATCCAGAATGAGCACCCTAGTGAACCCAGCAAGTGACTACCACCCGGGTGAATCCGGGATTTTTGATTTGGTATAGTTTCGCCTAGGCAAGCCCCTAACCACTAGACCACCTTCTCCCGCGCTTCAGGAAAGTTGTTGACAAATTCTAATAGTCAAAGCTGTTAGTAAAAAGCTTCTACTACACTTTTATTCCTATAACATTGACGTACATACTATACATTTTTAAGTAACTATATTTACTACTTTTTTATGCATACGGCCATTGCTTTGTAAACAGTGTCAAGGTTTATACACCTGGTGTCCATACGTACAAATCAACACATGCATAAGCAATTTCTTTCATTTTTTTTCTATTTTGTATTGTGGAAAATTTTTCGGGTTTTCATGTTAAGCCTTCCGGGCGGCGGCCCTGTTAAAGTCAACATCACCTTGTTGTGGCTAACTGGATTCACAACTTAAGTCCAATCATCGTGTTTAAAAACACCACAGTGAACATCTTGAAGACCCCCACCCTCAATTCTAAGCGTCTGAGCTACTCACATACGGAACTTCCTTATGGCAAGCACCAGAGTTTGTATCCTGCAGCTAAACGTTGAGGGTCTCACCGATGCTAAGCGTGACATCATCGTACAGCTCTCCAGGGAGAACGGAGTGAATATCATTCCTCCTCAGAAAACTCACTGCGAACTGAAGAGAAGCTGCAAATCGACGGTTTGGACCTTATTTGCTTCATTCCGAACAACAAGCATGGGATCGCTTCCTATGTGAAGTAAGGCTTACAAGTGAGATCAACCCTGTAATCTTCATGTTAATCTTGCCTATCCCAGGGATAAAATTGAAGCAATGGAAACCCACTTCACCAAACATCTATAAGCCACAACAGCTGAGGCAGACCTTAAACTTCCCTTCCAGTAGTTCAGCGGAGGCGCTCCTTCGTCTGCGGAGATCAACGTAGAAAATTACAGCAGGGATACTCCAAAATGCCAAGAATGGCCAAAGCGGGCCTGAAAATGGGATTGAAGCCCAAAACCACCACTTGCTTGTTTGATAGGTAAGGATCCACCTTACCTTCTATTCTAGCAGTCTCGGGACATGGACCTTGTCACCGACCTTGTCAACAGTCACCAGGCGGAATACGATCCCCGCTGCTCCAGAACGGTTACTCCTAGAATTTCCTAGATTGGGTCATTGCCCTATCCTGGTCACCAGTGAATCAAGGTCCACGCTCTCCAGCCTCTACAGAAAGAGATGGAATTCAGGGAAAGCATTAACTGTTCCAAGTTCAAACAAACTCACCAGCGAACTGTCTTCCACGCTGCCAGACCCGGCGCTTCATCTAACTTCAACGATGCATATTCTGACTCTGCTCATGCCCACCAAGCAGCTAAATGTTCCATTTACAAGAGGCAGAAGGAATCCCTACGCCCCCTGGGGAACAAGGAATGCGACGAGTTATACAAAGCGTATTGTAATACCAATCGATACTGAGAGAACAGCAATGGGTAACCCGCTACTGGATCTGCTTGGCCAAAAAGAGACGCACCAGATGGGAGGAGGAGATATCCAATATATCACGTTACCCACTCAAGCCGCAAGGCCTGGACACACCATCAACAAGCTCACCGGGGGTAGCTGTCAGTAAGCAGTGTCCTGTCTCTGCAAACTCAATCGCTTCAGTACTTGTCAACAATGGAAAGTGGCAAAAGCCCACTCCCACAGGCGAAAGCCCCACGCTCGTGCTGTTTAATGAGAGATTCAACAGCTTCTACAAACCTCTGCACCGGTAAAGCCCAATGTCCCAACCATTCACCCGATGAGATCACCGAAGCAATTAAAGTTCTCAAAGAATGGGAAACCTCCTTGGCAATGACAACATCCATACAGAAGTCTGGAAGAATAGGGCACCCCGAAGCTGTTGCGATGGCTCCAACTCAGCCTTTTCTACTGCATGGGAAAATCAACTATTCCCTCCAGATGGAACGACTTCAAAGGTCATTGCAATCCTGAGCCAATGAAGAAGAGAAACAGCAATATGACCCCAAGAGTTACAGACCCATCTGTACATCTCACATCTAAAGATGCCTTGAGCGACTGATACTCGGCAGGATCAATGATACCGTCAAGGCAACTTACCCCGCACACAAGCTGGATTTCGAAGAGGTTAATCAACAACTGAGCAGATAGCAAGACTAGTTATGACATCGAGACAGCCTTACAGAAGAAGCAGAAGTTTGGAGCGTATCATGGAACCTAATGCTGGGTACGATACAGTCTGGCACCCGAGGCCTCTACCTCAAGTCTACCCAAAATCTTCCCTGATGTCAAGCTGTCAAGTTTCATTATGGTGCTATCCAAGACAGATCTTCGTCCTGGAGACATAAAGGGCAACGCAGTAGTAGTAGTAAGCGCAAACTTCGGAATGGTGTACCACAAGGTTCTGTCCTGGACCCAGTCTCTTCAACATCTAATGTCTCAGATAGCCAAGGGAGATGTTCGCAGTACTCCTACGCAGACGACACGGCACTTGGAATAGCTGCTGACTCCTTTGAGTCCCTTAGAAACATTGCTGCAGAAGACCTAATCACTTAAGCCAGATTCTTCCACCGATGGCCTTGAAACTCATCAAACTCCAAGACCGTCATCTCTGTTTTCCACCTGCAATCGATGCTCAAAAAGAGAAACTAACCTCACTCTAGATGAGAAAAACTGTCACATGACCTCACACCGAAGTACCGCTTTGGCTCACATGGACCGCAGCCTTACTTTCACACCAAGGCAGTCGCTGCAAATACGCAGTCTCGTGGTGGGGGTGGCACCTCTCATACGGCTCGCGGGAACTGGATGGGGTGCAGCCTTTGACACCTACATACTCAACTGTGCCGTTTGCATACTCCACTGCTAAATACGCTGCACCAGTATTGAGTCACAGCGTACATTCACACCGATTGATGTCGTTCTGAATGAAATGCAATGAGACTTGTTAGTGGGTTGCCTTTTGGGCACGCCTGTATAATAACCTCGCAATTCTGTCTGGCATAGCTCCTGCAAATCTTAGGAGGAACCTTCAGACGATCAAGCTCGCCAAGAAATGTGATGAACCTGGTAAGCCTAATCCCCCCCACCACCCTTTGGATGATCATAGAATTCCACGGAATCACTTTGCTACCCAGATCCATGACACGCAGTCACAGTAAAGCCCTATCGATCATCATTGGATCACTGACAGATGGTTTGAGCAATGGTCATCCTCTCCCTTGAAACTAAAGCAGTTTGTGGACGGCCATTAGCACCTCAAGCTGTGACTTGATATGAAAGCATGGGTTCACCTCAACAGACTCAAACTGGCGTTGTCGTACCAATTAACTTCCTTCCAGGATCGGAGTAGAACCATCACAAACTGCGATTGTGGAGAGCCCCAAACCATTAGCCACATCATAGTATTACTGTGAGGTTTCCAAGTCCCCAGAGGAATTCCAGGCCTGATCAACCTGTATGATGAAACTATCAGCTGGTTAAAGACGGATCTTTCCCTGTGATTTTGGACTGTGACGAACGAACGAACGAACGTTAAAATGTCCATTGGTAAGGGGTAAAGTAATCAAAGTTTTGATCAGTGCTACGAAACTCACTCATGTCCCAATACAATAAAATGGAAGTATTATTTGTAAGGAAAAAATCTTTTAATAAATAATAAAGGATCTTTTCCCATATTTTTCAACGTATGATACCTTCAGCCTCATTCACATGTTCTGAATGAAAATAAATTTAATCTGAATCTTCTAAGGATCCCACCCGAGTTACTTAAATTCACACAGAACTAGCTTTATAGTCCTTACAGCGGTAGCTTATTTTGCTGGTATAATAATTACAAAAACTTTCAAGATATCAAAAACGCTGAATCCTCGATTCAAGTGAAAGTTCAATAGGACTTATTAAGCGTTTCGGGTGTCATTTTTTAACCAAACGCAAGACAGATTTAATGAATCACAGAGTCACCTTTCAAACGGCTTCCAACGAAA